>SDVV010024632.1:0-11620 GCA_016164225.1 Gammarus roeselii
CTCTCGTCCGTTAGCTGACTCGGGCACCAAGCCAGGTCCGGTACCCTCCGCCTCCGCTCCCCGTTTCTGCGCGAACCCCCGTATGGCCACTTGAGTCAAGGTTGCAGCATTGCGCCCTACCCCGCCCACCAAAATGACTCTAGAAAGCGATTCTCGTCACTGTATACTTTACTTGTAATTGCCTTCTTACACTTACGCGCCCTGTTATTGTTTTAGTGAGGAAGTTTATGATAAGATTCAGATACGTGCTATCATGCACATTACTAATGCGTTATGTATTTGTCGCAACACAAAACTTCCATAAACAGCGACGTCAGGAAATTAGTTCCGATGTTTAGGTTCCCGGTTTTCAATTAAATTGTATGTTGGACACCTTGAATAAATTGATCGAACACTTTGGCTATTCGAACTTTTGTTACAACCGGAAACGGAATACACCACAGTTTTAGGTAATAACACTTAATCCGACAACGTGTAATACATGTAACGGAGGGTGGCATGATTTGATCTATCAAAATTCGATGCCGTCATTCATCATGCACCTGCTGCGCGTGGCGGTAGGGATTTTCTTCATAATTCCGGTGCATAAGACAGAACGTGTATCAGCTGTTAGTGGGGATGAAAAGGAGTGCACCGTTTTAACAATGGTGCTGGATATGTAATAATGAAATTGTTGAATACGTCTAAAGCAACACATTGCGGGACAGTTGACCTTTATATGAGTGCCTATCAACTCATAATATTCCCCATCATTATGTCAGTTGCACGAAACAAAATTGTTTTGTTAACAACTATTATTTGCGTATACGATGTGTAATGGGCATTTTTGTTGCGATCATCAAACACTTCAACAATCCTTTGCATGTTTTGCATCAAATAGGGATCGCTTTATAGGGGATGAAATCACAAAACTTATCAATAGAGCGCAATAGCACATCCAACCGAGAACACAATCATTCCAATCGCAAAAGCCTTTTTTCAGAATGGATTTGCATCTGAGCTCGAAAATATTACGCAAAACACGGAAAAGGTGGTACTTTAGCCGTCAAACCGAAAGAAGAAGGATCCAAAAATACCTTTAAAATTTATCAGAGCAAATAATCCTGTCAAACCATAGTGAGTGTATGGAATATCTTCAACAGCTAACAACCATCTTTGTATCTGTTTGTATCTGAAGCTTGCACTTCAGATTATTAAAATAGGACTCCCTCTGGGAGCACACGTTTCACTAAAATAAAAGTACAGTAATTATCTCACACACATTTTACAGATACAGACACAAGCCCGAATCACCGAGGGCTGGCGGGTCTCGCGACAAGGCGCACCTCGCGCTCCTCGCATACACTCACTCAGCGCTAAACGGGGCGGTGTAGACCTGCAACAAGTTAATGACAACTGTGGGGAACAAAACCCCACAGCGCCTCGTCGATGGAAGAAAAAACTATAACTTGTATATTGTTGGAACCATCTAGTTCAGCATGACGTGGACATCCGGATTTTGGAATGTTTAGTGAGTGGCATGGATCCTTGATTTTTCCCCCTCTCATCCCTTTCTCAACTGCCAATGATGTTCCCGCTCTGTATAGAATAAAGGGGAAAGGTATTTCCTTTGATCTTGGAAGTACATCGTTAAAAGATTTTCTGGTAGTTAAATGCATATCATGGTTTTAAGATAATATGATTAAATTATGGTAAGGAAGCATACGTGGTAATTGTTTTAGTTTAAGTAAACCATCTTTGTTTTAAAATGTCCTGAGGTTCAGTACGTATCCTTAACGCCGGCCTGGGGATGCTTGAGACGCGGTCGCCGATTGAATACCAGCCTGGGGCCGGCTAGTGCGTTCCGAACCATCGTCAGGGTAGGTTCAGTAATATCGGTGCCCTCTCAGGATGTGAAAACTCACATATCGATACCCAAACACAACCGTCTAGGGAGTATTCAACGTGACATATTCGACTAGTCAGTGTATATGTTTTAGTTTACAATTGGGTAGAAAGAACTAACATTAGTTAGGTAGATTTATCAGCTGAAGTTACACTTTAGCATAATTTGTAGTTACCAAAGGACAGCGTATCGAAAAATGATCCTCGACGCTGTTCAAGTGGCCATTCGTAAAAATAGAAATCCCGCCAAAATCCAAGTCAGTAGATATACAAACGTTATATATGCGTTTTTCCCCAAGTGAGTCGATAATCTAGGATTATGGTCGTAATAGTCTAAAATAATAATGTCAATAACGCGTCAAATTCGACAAGGGAAAGGAAAATAGTTCCCCACAAAATGGCGCTTCTCGCATACACTCACTCAATGAAATGTATTCAGGGCCAAACGGGCCGGTCTAGACCAGGCAACAACTTAATGACAACTTAATGGATCCAACTCCCCGTTCCCATCCCATACGAATGAAACGAGGACTTGCATTCGAAGCAAGCGGCACAATGGAGGTGGCGACTCACCATATCATTGACGATACCGTTCCTCGTCTGTAGCTGGCATGCCATTCACACTCTCTGTAGCCTCTGATTAACAACTTTGCTCATTCCGTGGGGCGTGTGGCAGGGTCATGAGTAGCGAGGGGTGGACAGGAACCCTTGTCGGGTTTTGGAAGAAGATGAGCGATGGGGGAGGGGGCAAGAGGGAATAAATAGAGCTGGGCGGTCTACGGTATGCAATCAATTGGAATCGCTATTTTGACTTTATGCCCATTTATTGTGAGGCGTGGTTATCGTAATCTGTTCACCATTTATCGTGAGGCGTGGTTATCGTAATCTGTTCACCATTTATCGTGACGTATACTTTACAGTACTCTTCTGCTCACAGTTTACGGTGAAACATAGTTGAGGCTATATCATCTGATAACTATTGATCCTGAGGCATGGTTGGCAGTATGTTAGCTGCACACAATTTATCGTCAAGCGTGGCTGCCAGAAAACCATCTCTTCTCGTTCAACCAAATCTGTTCATCATTACCAGGGCTTGCGGCCACAATGATTATAACCTCCAATCAAATCCAACAAGAGGTTGAACTTGATTGGAGCGTACACAATAGGCTGTTCCAGGACGAGTAGGTGGCTGGGTTCGGTTTCAGCAAATTTGAACTCTTTAAGCACTGTCTTAGGAATAAGCCTTGGGATATTCACTTTTCAATTATTCTTAATTGTAATACGGTTACTGTCATGCTCCAATGATGTACCATTTTCAAGAAATATAAGTCAGACCAACACTTTACTTTAAACTACGCCGCAAAATGGTCTATGGCTTATGATGATGCCATGGTCCGCTTAATAGACTAATGACGTATTAGCTAAGCCGGTCTGCAGGTGCGCTATTTATAGCTCTGTTTTCAATGAACTGTTATTCAACAAACAATTTAATTTGTAGGCACAATGAGCTTGAATCCATCATAAGATAATCATGTGAGTTTTCAACACCAATTCGCCTGTGTATCAATTTATGGTATTCTGGTATTGCTGGTATTCTGATGGCAAGCGAGCCCCAATAATGCAAGAGGTGCCTCTTAATTTGCTGCCTAGCGCGGGTATGGGAAGGTGGGACGGTGACGCTGCTTTCACTCCTGTGAGGTGCAAAATGTCGACAAATTTGTGGTCCGTATATGCCGGTCAGCGGCATATACTGGCTGTTCTGCCAAGGTTACTCACTCAAACTGTGAGTAGAAGGCTGGTGGGTGTCCCAAGAAGAACGAGTGCTAGCCTAGTATTTGCCGAATATGATGTTGATTGCCTGAAAGTACGAGCAAGAAAAAGTGCATACAGCCTCAAAGAAAAAATTGAACACTCGAATAATCCTTTCTGGAGGCAGTATGTAACAGTGAGGGATATGAAGTTTCCCATTTAAAGAAAGATGGGACTGGATAATGCGTTTGCAAGAAGATCCCGATATTAATCGCAATAATGTTTGACTCTTAACTACATATCTATGTTGTGGGCTCATTATATGGTGGCGGCTGTCAGGTTGAGATGCTACCTCGACAATGTTCACTGATAGATAGCTTTATACTAAACCTCTCCAACATTGTTGTTTGTTTACATATTCATGTGGGAAAGGGACATAAAAGGCATTTATAGCACGCGTGTCTCAAATTGAATCTATAAATTGTTGTCGTGTACCTCAATCTTGATTTATCTTCATGGGGTTCTTTTTTTAGACGATATTTTAGATGTATTGGTAGGATTATTTTTAACTTATTTTCTGTTGTAACCATTATTATACCATCGAGTGCTTCATTAAATATAACAAATATTATCATTATTGTTAAATTCTTGTGCAATGTTTCCGCCTCCTTTAGATTGTCATGAATTCTTCTTACTGCGCATACCCCCAAATAGGTCATGAACAAAGAAGTCATTCGGCCACCGAACGGTAGGCTGACGCAAAGTAAATATAGCTTTCATTTGATTTATATCGTGTTGTAGAAGAATATTTTGTATCAATCTACTTGTAAAATCATGGTCGAATATCCGAATTCGAGGGCTGGAATCTTTAAAGGGATCGTTTCCTCCTACATTGTTATGAGAGAAAGTGGGGATTTTATTGATACCAATAACAAAACTGAAATTCCGCCTGTCAACTGATTCTTCAAGAAGCCGATTTATTCTGTATAAGAAGATGAACTGCTCCATCGACATATTCGAAAACAATTGAAAAATTGGTTGAGGAAAAGGGAAAACGGGGCAAATCAATTAATTGGACGTGACCAGACGAATTTCGCTTCGTACAAAGCGACTAAATTGGAGCCAAAAAAAAGCATAAATTGGTAGCGATAGTCATCGAAGAAACCAGAGCATTGGTTACAATGTAATGCTCTTAGAGACACAAATTAACCATTTCAAGAGTCCAAATATCAGGAGTCTGGAGGGAAGCACGTTTCTCAGGAGTGATAGCGGTTAACCCAATACTGATTTCCTGCTATAGCCTGAAAGATGGTTGTGAGTGCCACGTCTTCGTCAGTGTGACATGTTAAAATTAACTTATAGAAGCTGGATGGTTTGTATTAAATGTTATTTAGGAATTATCGGACATGCAATGGAATTGGACAAATTCAGAGTCTGTGATGCATAAGTGCATGGCGGGACCCAGCCACCAAGTAATTGGTAGAACAAAAATGTACGTTCAGGTACCATCACCTCTAATGATGGAGTACCTCATAAGTGCATGACATGACCCAGCCACCAAGTAACTGGTAGAACAAAAAAGTACGTTCAGATACCATCACCTCTAATAATGGAGTCCCTTTGTACACTTTCAATCATACTGTGAACGCTACAACTCAGACGTCCAGAGGGTGCATTGATATCCGTATGGTTTCTTATTAAAAAAAAACTATAAACTGTTCACAGACAGAGGTCATGTCAGTGTGAATATTTACATTAATGCGTGACGTTTGCCAATGAAGGTATACATAGAGTATTATCCTCTCATCGGCGCGAGTTGCTTCTGCCGTTTTTTTTCGAAGGCTTCCACTATTTTTTTTCTCAGTGCATCTATCATCTGCAAACAGTTGAATAATGACAAAGAAGAAGCAACAGATGAATTGTAATAATGCTTCTTATTGAACTAACTGTGCGTGCTTTTCTAGGCAGGAGGTGTATATGGTTTTCTAGCGGTTGGGAAAGGAATAACACTGCAACACACCTTACTTTACACTTTAATTTTAGCAAAGCACAGTCATAGTTCAATTAGGGTTCTTTGTTAATTTTTAAGTCTGAACAATATTATTTATTAGGACTTAGAGATGCTCTTAAGACATCTAGGATATATCTCTCATACTCTGATATGGACAATGGTGTGGGTTTTACAGGAGTCTCAATACAGTCTCACGCGGCACAAGGAGGCTAGGCTGGAGGGACGTGACGGTCTCCTCTCACTCTGAACTAGTCTGAGAGGGCATGCTCGAGGCTTGCATATATACTACGCAAGCGCAGTAGTGCGCGGTGAAAGTCCGGGGACACTGGGAAAGCAGGCCTTGGCAGCGGGGCCACGGGGAAATGACCGAGGCTCTATGTGGGCCACAAAGGTAGTAAGTTAACTAAGTTAATACCAATGGTGTCTGTACTGATGCGAGGAGAAGTGTTCTCGGGAACATAAGTTCAGACTTTGATTACCAATGATTACCCAAATCTAATCGCGGCTCTAGGCCATAAGCACGTTCTAGAAAGTAGTAAGCGAGTAAGGAGCGTCTTAGCACCAGGTAGGTGTCTGCAGCTAGCAGAGGAGAACATCTGGTGTTGTTCGGACTATAGTTAATGAGGCTGGCTCACAGCGGGGTATTAAGGAGAACTTTGAAGTAATCGCAAAGCAAGGTAGTTACAAGTATAGATACTATCTGCTAATCTAGATACTCTTATAACTATTTATGTAGTATTAGCCTATACTTTTAACACTTCTGTCTTTGACTGTCTGTCCTGATGCTGCCCGGTACCTAACACCCAACAATTGTTATGGGACTATGAACTCTTTTTATGAGGTATGCTCATCTCAGAAAACAATTTCCTAATAAACAACAATCGCTGTCTGGGAGACTTAATCATCATTATCGTTTATATAATCGAGCTTTGATCCTTCAATCTGCATGGATGAAATTCCGAAACTCATTGGCTATTTTATTCTTATTCAACGATTTTTTCGCGCAGGTTATTCGGAAAAAACATTCATCGTTGAACCTCTGATTCTCAGAATACATCCATGATTTTCATTGAGTATAGCAGTGGTCTCCAAACTAATATAGCATTGGTTGCAGTATTATAATGATGTGTTAGGATTGGTTGGGAACAGCGCTCGGTCATTGCACCGGTCACAAGAAATAGCATTGGTTGCACAATTATAATGATGTGTTGGCATTGGTTAGGAACAGCGCTCGGTCATTGCACCGGTCACAAAAAATAGCATTGGTTGCAGTATTATAATGATGTGTTGGCATTGGTTTGGAGCAGCGCTCGGTCATTGCACCGGTCACAAAAAAAACACTGGTTGCAGTATTATAATGATGTGTTAGCATTGGTTAGGAACAGCGCTCGCTCATTGCACCAGTCACAAAAAATAGCATTGGTTGCGGTATTATAATGTTGTGTTAGCATTGGTTAGGAACTGTGCTACCTCATTGCACCGGTCACAAAAAAATATGGAAGCGTAACAATAACAGTCATAAGACTATATAGTAAGTTTGGTGTTTCCTCTATATTTTTGAAAACTCGATTTGTCTAACCCCTAGACACGTATCCTACGATTACTATTACAATTACCGTTCCCGCCCGTTCTAGACTTGCTTCCAAGATGCGCATCAGGCACCGGTGTCTTGATGTGCTGACAGAAATGGGCCAATAAAGATACGAAGGGATACCCAGGGCGCCGTTGCCTTTGTTAATGCTGGTGTGCATGAATGGCACTGATTTCATTCCGGAAGAGGTAAGGAAAGTAAAACCACGAGTTGTTGCTAAGAATACTTGCGATGGTGTAGTGTTATGGTAACCACGATGCATTGCTGGAAAGAAGAACGTATATATGAATTGATTTGGAGAGTTGTTGCAAGCCTTCGAGGCCCATGGAGAGGACGGAGGCCACTGTATAGGTGAACGGGCGGTCAATTGCAAACGATATATCCCCTAATGACTAGTTTTAGTGAGGCATGGTTGACTGTCCATTATCTGTTGAGCATTTATTTTTACTCATCAGAGAAATGACATTGGAGGTCCGAGACACTTCAGAATAGTTACTCGATACCTAATAAAGCTATACAATTTGTAAGTGATCTTGTGTCCCATGTTTGAGCATCAATAATAAAGAAATAATTCGAATCCTGTATTTCTTTTCAATATCTAAAAATTGTGAGTCATATACCATATATATACCATTTTCAATATCACCTATGTTTATCCATCTAGTCGAAAAAATAGCAAACGTACAAGTGAAAAAATTGTTTAGAGATACGTAACATTCTTTATCGTTGTCAAGAGTATTTCGAAGTGAAAAATCGACAGTACAAGAAATATTTGATCAAATGAATTGAATGCAATTTTTTTTTCAGATCAAACTGTACTATCCATAATTTAGACTTTCGAAAGGGATTCGATAGCGTTGGTCACACCATTTTGCTGCCCAAGTGACGTCTCCATGGAGTACGGGGATTGCCGTTGCATTGGTTTCGATCGTACCTATTCAGTAGAGAACCTTACACTGAGATAAATGAATGTAAATCAAACTTCCCTCTATTAGTTGTGGCGTTCATCAAGGTTCAATTGAGGAACGCCTCTATTGTTTCTAATCTTCATTACTGATCTTCCAAATTCGTCAAATCTATTCAAGTGCATCTTATTTACCGATGATAGTGCCGCATCGGCCTCATTTACAAAATCGCATATGGAAATCGTGATGAAGTAAACAATGAATTAATGCCTGTGAAAGTTGCCTCGACACAATTAAAGATTGCATGAATGTTGATGAAACAAAATAGATATCATTCTCATAGATACGTAACATTGATATTACTTCGTTGAAATGTTACGAAATGCCAAACGATGATATTAGTGAAGTGAATTGCACTCAGTTTCTCGGCCCGCATCTCGACCGTCATCTCACATTCGAACATCGTGTAGATTTTATTTCAACGATATTTTGCCCAAAATTTGTATCTTGTATAAATAAAATTTTAATTTTCGTCCAGAATATTTTTTTTCACCAGTTTACCATTATATCTGCACAAAAATTCACAGCACTAGTGAATCGAGAGTCGTGCATTATAAAAAGGTTTAATATAGGTAAATCTTAACTCTCCATTATCTATAGAAGTGTTAAATTGTGGATTTCATCCCAAATATAATCATAAATTCAAGTTTATTTTTTATTTTGAGACCTAACACAAACAGCATTTAGACTCACAATATTAATTAAGTTAACTAAACTAGTTCTCATCATATTCATCCGATGTGAGATGAGTGTTTAAAATAGTTTACAAGTGTAAGAAGACAACAACAGGACTTTCGGCCCAAACTAGGTTGTCCTATGATAGCAGAGGATAAGTTCTGAACTAGAACGTCTAAGAGCGCTTCGTGGACCATTTCTCTTTATTAAAACAACAATGCATGGGGACGGTTAAGCTATATAACGTCGATTCACGTAGAATTTATCGAGCCGTGACTTAAACGTTGTGATTGTGTTGCTGTTTACAACTTCTACTGGAAGTTTGCTCCATTCTTCGACAACTCTATACGTGAAGAAATTGCGCGTGATGTCGAATGAGAAACGCTTCTCAACGATTTTGTATCCATTATTTATTGTCTCTCCGTTCGCATCTAGAGTGAAAAGGATCGCTCGGTCGACTTTTTCCATACCCTTCATAATTTTCTACACTTCGATCATGTCACCTCTGACTTGACGCTTCTCAAGTGAATCGAGATTTAGTTCACGTAGTCTGTCTCCGTGCGATTTATTGCGCAGGGAAGGGATAAGTTTGGTAGCTCTACGTTGAACCTTCTCTAATTTAGTAACGTCTTTTTTATGATATGAAGGACAGAATTGAACGGATTACTTGAGATGCGGTTTAACAAATGCATTGTATAACTTAAGAATACTGGGTCTGTTTTTCTTCGAGAACGTGCGGTATATCATACCTAGCGTATTGCTGCCTTTTTTGGCAGCATCGTTACATTAGTTGGTGCTTTTCAAGTCGTTGCTAATGATGACACCAAAGTCTCTCTCTTCGGTGACAGAAATCAGTTTTTCACTAAACATTGAGTATTCGTGCTTGTGGGTTTGCGAACCTATGTGCATAACTTGAAATTTTTCTACATTAAATTTTATTTGCCACTTTTCTGACCAATTAAAAATTTTGATCAAGTCATATTGGAATAGCCGGCACTCTCGTTCGGTTTGCACTTTTCCTCCTATCTTAGTATCGTCTACAAACTTACTAATGTTAGAAAGCACGTTCTATTGAGATCGTTTATGAATTTATAAAGAGAACTGGGCCTAACACGGATCCTTGAGGCACGCCTCTTGTGTACAACTCGCTGACGTCTGTCCGTAAGCCAGCATTTTATCCAGTTAATAAGCTCGCCTCAAATACTGATATTGTTCAATTTGTTAACTAAACGCTTGTGGAGGACTTTATCGAAGGGCTTTCGATAGTCGATGTGAATGATGTCGATTGGATATTTTGTGTCTTGCATTTTGATTATAATCATGGAAAAAGTATCAGGTTTGTAGGACAGGACGATTGTGTCTAAAGCCATGCTGAGAGACGACAAACAATTGGTTTGATTAAAAAATTCCGTAATTTTATCCGTTATTAAACTTTCCATCATTTTGCCAAAGGCTGATGGGAGCAAGTTGGTTGGCAATTGCCAGGACACTTTTTGTCTCATTAAAAAAAATGACGTTGGCCTCTCTCTTTTGTGAGGGGCAAGTTTCATTTGTGAGAGATTAGGTGACAATGTTTGATAAATGTTCGGCGATCTCGTTTTTAGTTTCTTCAAGCATTTAAGAATGAACTGGTCCGGACCTGGAGATTTCGTGACTTTCAATTGATCATGTAGGACACTCATTCTCTGGTCGTACGTTTCTATCTCAGCAACATCGTTCTCAAAGGGACCAATAACAGATTTTTTTTTGCTTGAAATATAACTAAAAAATGTTTCGGATTAGTTTTAGCACTGGCCGCAATCTGATTTTCGTAATCTTTCTATTTTGCTTCACGACCTTCTTTTGATCTCTTCTAATACTGTTCACTTTTGCAACGTTGTCATGTGGGTGTTTCTGTTTAGTCGGGTGCTACGCTATCTTATGCAACTGAAGGCAAACAGCTGTATCAACGGATGTGTTGTGTCGTCCTTCAGAATATTGAAAAAGGTATATCAATCAGAGTATGCAAAAAGTATTACAATCAAAACATATGAAAAAAGGTATAACAATCAAAACGACTCCGACTCCACCTATCCTCACGCTAGTACACTAGCCAAAGACGGCTTTCCCTACGCTGACGTCTCGTCCAAGTTAAATCCATATTTACATCAATATCATCACCAAAGACACATCGCTTTCTCTTTTTAGTGATGGTAGGTTCTACTTCAATGGATTTTTGGGAATGTCGGGATGCCCATAGGTAAGAGGTGTGTACGCATCAACATAGCACCGCTTATTTTCAGACTTACTGAGACAATTTTTAATTGTGCGTGAAGTTTGAAGCTGACATGCTTGTGCGCGAACGTTGTGTATGGTTTCAAAGTGTGTATGTTCTCTGGTTATGGATGTTTCTGTTTTATTCAAGTCTGATTTTGACTTGCGTCTGGTAATTGACACCCTTAGCAGCTAATTTTGTGACGTCGGACTCGAGTAACATACTGTAACACTTTGGTTGCAAGCAAACGATTTCACTCGTTAGTTGTTTTCTTTTTCTCTTTTCAGTTGCCCCAGCTGTTCTTTCTTTGATTCATCGTACAAGGGAGGATGTTGTGATAGTTGGAGAAGTCCATGTATTCAGCCAGAAGAGCTTGCCGCAGTTTGCCGTTTCAATGTCGGCCACGCATTTGAACTGGATCAGCAACGAGTCTGCGTCCATGTATATGAGCGAGACGTTATCACCGTATATGGGTTTCAGAGTGTCATGAA
>SDVV010024633.1:0-12554 GCA_016164225.1 Gammarus roeselii
TTCTTTATGTCATACAGTTCTTCAGTTCCTTTGCTGTTGAAACCGTCAATTGTCAGGGTGGTGTGTCGACATGTAGTGTCATCATCCCTCAGGATTCCTTTTTTGATGAAGGATCTCTGAGCCCCTTGGTCAAACAGGGCTCTCACAAGTTTTATACCATCCTTTGTTTTCAAACTAACCAAAGCTGTAGGTAGGGCGGTCGCCTTACCACACCCAGCTGCCAGTGCATTCACTGTAGCTACACTAGTGGGAGCGTTTCCCACAGAACTGGCAGCTGGTGCAGCTGTAGACTTTGCATTGTTTGCTAGTTTGTTGTCACTTCGTCGACTTTTGTTTCTTTTATAACAGAGTGCACCGTGATGTCCGGTGATCTTGCAGTTCTTACAGAATGGTGCCTTCTCAGGGCACTCAGCAGAACGGTGACCCGACTTCAGGCATTTGAAGCACAATCTCAAATCTGACACCCGAGTTTTTCTCTCTTCATTTGTTTCATGCCTTGTACAGCGATAGAGAGAATGATCGTCAGCACAAAATGTGCATCCTGATGTTCCTTCTTGGAAGGATCCCACAGTTGACTGGGGTCCTCGGTTGTTTCCATCAGGTGATCTGGAATGATGTCCATTGGAATTGCTCCTTGAACTTCCTTGATAGTTTGGCTTCCGGCCTCCGTTTACTTGTGGTTTAAAGTCAGTCTCGCAGTTCTGAAGTCTAGTGATCTCAGACATGAGGGCATCTCGGAATTCTGCCAAACTCCATGCGGCATCTGGGTCTCTGCCCCTACTGCAGGCTTCTTTGATCCTTGACGGTAGTTTGCGCCAGATCCGGTGTGCTGTTATTGAGGAACAGTGTCTGCAGTCATTGAGATCTACTCCTGCTGTCTTCAGATGGCAAAGGTTCACTTCCACCTTGTGCCTGTACTCTTGCAAAGATGAAGTTGAGTCAGTAGGAGCTGGAAGATCATCAAGTGCATCCAAATGTGCCATCCTTATGCGATCTTCGTTCCCGTACAGCTTCTTCAGCATTGCAACTGCTAGTGGGTAGGACTCATTTGTTGGAGCAAACCCAGCCAGTGTATTTTTTGCAGCACCCTTAACCTTGCTTTGCAGGTATTGAAACTTTTCAGAAGGTTCCAGTTCATCATTTTCATGGACGGTTCTGAAACTTTGCCAGAATGAGGTGAACATGAGTATATTTCCATTAAAGTCCAGCATCTCTAGAGTAGGTAGCTTGACTCACACTTCTTAGGGAAGAATTGCTTACTGATGCAGCAGCTTCACTACTTGGTGCTGGCTGCAGTTCCATTCTCAATCTTCTGACCTTTGCTAGGGTGAAATTGAAGGGTTCCAATGAATCATCATTTCATCCTCGATTTGAATTTTTTCTTCTTGATGAATGTTATCATCCCTATCAACTTCTTCAAGCATCTGCCTATGCAGTGCATGTGCTTCTTCTAAACATGTTCCCGCAGTGGTAACGTAGTAAGTCAGCTTGTCTAAATTCTCTTCCTCACTGAATGGGACATGTTCACAACAAGCTTCAATTTTGTTTTTTATCTTAGTGACTTTGCCTCGCAAGTGAGTACGCAAAGCCACCAGTCGCTGAAATTCTGCGCTTCTAGTCATCTTAAAGACAATATTTATTGTCCTTAAATCTTATACCTGGTAACTAATTTTCAGTTAAAAACTCACAAGAGAAACTAGCAAGAATAGACTGGCAACAATAACGCCCGTTATTTGTCAATCACTCCTGCCGCAGTTCTTGAGAATTGTTTACCGGAACATTATCATCTTTCAGTTATGAATCAATGCAATTCAACTCAAGGACTACTTTGTCCTTTTCAGTTAAATTGTAAGGTCACTTCTTTGCTATCATGAAACTATGCAATTCAATTAAGGACTACTTTGTTCTTTTCAGTTAAATTGTAAAGTCACTTCTTTGCTATCATGAAACAATGCAATTCAACTCAAGAACTACTTTGTCCTTTTCAGTTAAATTGTAAGGTCACTTCTTTGCTATCATGAAACCATACAATTCAACTCAAGGACTACTCTGTCCTTTCAGTTAATTTGCAAAGTCACTTCTTTGCTACAATGGTACAATGTAAATTTAAAAATTTGAGGACCACTTCAGTCCTAAAACCTAATTTCACAACAATGCAGCTACTTTAATAAATCTTGCACACTTCAAATTCACAAATTATTTTAATTAAGGACTCACCTTGTCCCATAATCTGCGTTTCAAACTATAAACATATTCAAGCCAATTTTGCATGCCAAGAGCTCATAACAACTTCATAATCTCACCCAAAAATTTCTTTCAATTCAAATTGGGTGATCAATAGCTTTGTTTTATCATCCTGGAGAGCACAAAATATTCTGAGGGCATACTTTTGTCCTGTTTGAATATTTTCCACTCAACAGTGATGCTATTTAACTTCTTTCTGGCTTCATCTAATTTATATTTGACTTTAAATTCAAATCGGATGGTCAATAGCCGTCTTTTAGCAATAAATGAACTACAAATTGTCTTGAGGAGCCAACTTCTGTCCTATTTAAACAATTTGCAATCCAGAGTTGCCTTTTCTGTAAAACATTGATCCAGTTTGAAAGGACCATGTGGTTGGGTTTTTCTCACCTTCGCTTATTTACCCGACCTTTTTACTTTCTTTTAACTACATATTTACTTAATTTTGAATACATACGTTGAACATAACATGAATTCGATTGGAAATCTTATACCTTTAGACTCTTGATACCAAAAATTCAGACTGGTGATATTTGGGGCATTGGTATCTTAATTATCACCGTTCAGTTATGAATCAATGCAATTCAACCTTTAGCCTTTGATGGTTAAATGTGCGGCCATCTTGGAGTCAAAATCAAATGAGCACAGTCAGTCATTGTCAGGTTCTATTTTTCTATAACTAACTACCTTGATTCCCTACCTCTTAGTAGACTAGTCTGCAAATATCACTACGTCACTGACTACTAAACTAGTCGGTTAGTCAAATAACTTATCATTTTTCTTGAAGATCTTGGTCGCATTATCCTTGACCGGAGCAGGAGCACTTGCACTACATCCTCACTCTACCGACGTAAATACGTGACAAACTCCCTCAGATCCTGGGGGGAGTCAAGTTTCTGCCAACCACGATATCTAGCGGTGGCGATGGTAGGTTTATTTGCTTAGATGCTCCGACCAAGGCTTAACGCTTCCACTCGAAAGATTAAATCTAGCTACTGTACTATAATAACCTCATCATCTTCTACATAGATATTTATTTTTATCGATACTTATTTGCATTACTTCATTCTCAATTTTCGAGAGAAAGGAAGCGGAGTCCAGCGGTCTGAAAGACCGGGGATAAAGGGTGGGGGGGTCCCCTACCCTCACCTCAAGAATGCTAACCGCGACACCACCAGGCGTCCTCTACGAATCGACATACACACATGGGTTAACAATGGAATGTCTTAGTTGGCAGGGTATGAGAAATGTTTCCCACATGAATCACTTCATGTGATATAATGTAAAATATATTAATGCATTAGTCAAGTACATTTGTCAGTAAGCCTTTGGTTGGTCTAAGGATAAATGAAGCACATGGCAACTGCCGGAGGGGTTGCCGTGCTCTGTTTCTCCCACCGCGGGAGAAATAGGGCAGTGGATTTTCGCGGTTGCAGGAAGTAGAAGTGCCCCAAAAAGCAGGTCGAGAAGTAACCAACCAAAAGGATACCAGCGATGGAACGCTATGTTTTAGATTATGACGTTTCCCGACTAGGATTAATACAGTGATGCAGTGATAGTTGTAGACTAACCTACTATGAGGTAGGGAATTTAAGGTAGTTTAGTTATAGAAAATAGAGACTCACATGACTGTCACTGTGACCGCTTTCGGGCCACCAAGATGGCCGCGCAGATTTAACCATAAAACAAGGTAAATCTATATGAAAATAGTATGATAAGCGATTAACAGATAAGGTTAGGATTTTGTGTTTCCCTCTAACATTAAATCTCATATAATGGTTAAGATCAGTATTTAAAAATAAATATACGATTAAGGTGTTTAAGTAGACTGGTCGGGTAAAATTCAAATGTGAAGGTAAATCCCGACCACAATGGTCCTCTCGAACCGGATCAATGTTTGACAGAAAAGGCAACTCTGGATTGCAAAATGTTTAGATAGGAACGAAGTTGGCTCTTCAAGACAATTGTTAGTTCAGTTATTGCAAAAAGACGGCTGTTGACCATCTGATTTGAATTTAAAGTCAAATTCAAGTTGGATGAAGCCAGGAAGAAGTTAAATAGCATCACTGTTGAGCAAGAAATATTTTTATAGGACAAAAGTGTGCCCTCAAAATATTTTGTGTTTTCCAGGATGATAAAACGAAGTTATTGATCACCCAATTTGAATTGAAAGAAATTATTTGGGTGAGGTTAAGAAGTTGTGATGTGTTCATGGCATGCAAAATTGTCTTGAATAAAGCAAGAGTGTCCATGAGGTTTTGTGAAATTTATGGTTACAGCTTGTGAAGACGCAGGTTATTTGGGACAAGGTAAGTCCTTACTTAAAAATTCTTTGGGAAATTGAAGTGTGAAATATTTTCTTGAAGTAGCTGCATTTTGTTGTGTGAAGTTAGGTTTTAGGACTAAAGTGGTGCTCAAATTTTTAAATTTTGCATTGTAGCATTGTAGCAAAGAAGCGACTCTGCAAATTAACTGAAAAGGACAAAGTAGTCCTTGAGTTGGATTGCATTGATTCATGACTGAAAGAAGGTGATGATTTTCCGGTGAACAATTCTCAAGAACTGCGGCAGGAGTGATTGACAAATAACGGGCGTTATTGTTGCCAGTCTATTCTTGTTAGTTATTTCTGGGAGTTTTTAACTTTGAAAATTAGTTACCAGGTATAAGATCGTGGACAATTAAATATTGTCTGTTCAAGATGAATAGAAGCGCAGACTTTCAGCTACTGGTGACTTTGCGTTCCCGCTTGCGAGGCAGAGTCACTAAGATCACGGATAAAATTGAAATGTGTTGTGTTGAGTGAGGCAGGAAATCAGGACAGGCTGACATACTATGGTACCACTGCGGGAACATGTTTAGACGAAGCGCATGCACTGCATAGGCAGATGCTGGAGAAGTTAATAAGAATGATGACATTCCTCAAGAAGAAAAATTTCAACTCGAGGATGAAAATGATTAGTCATTGGAACCCTTCAATATCACCATAGCAAAGGTCAGAAGATTAAGAATTGAAGTGTAGCCAGCACCAAGAAGTGCAGCTGCTGCATCAGTAAGCAATCATTAAGCAATTGAAAGTCAAGCTACCTTCTCTAGAGATGCTAGACTTCAGCGGGAACACACTCATGTTCACCTCATTCTAGCAAAGTTTCAGAACCGTCGATGAAATTGATGAACTGGAACCTTCTGAAAAGTTTCAATACCTGCAAATCAAGTTAAAAAACGCTTCAAAAAATACACTGGCTGGGTTTGCTCCAACAAATGAGTCCTACCCACTAGCAGTTGCAATGCTGGAGAAGCGCTATGGGAACGAAGATCGCATAAGGATGGCACATTTGGATGCACTTGATGATCTTTCAGCTCCTACTGACTCAATTTCCTCTCTGCATGAGTACAGGCACAAGGTGGAAGTAAATTTTTGCCTTCTGAAGACAGCAGGAGTAGACCTCAATGACTGCAGACACTGTTCCTCAATAACAGCACACCTGATCTGTCGCAAACTACCATCAAGGATCAAAGAAGCCTGCAGTAGGGGCAGAGACCCAGATGCTGCATGGAGTTTGGCTGAATTCCGAGACGCACTCTTGTCTGAGATCACTAGACTTGAGAACTGTGAGACTGACTTCAAGCCACAGGTAAACGGAGGCCGGAAGCCCAACTATCAAGGAAGTTCAAGGAGTAATTCCAATGGACATCATTCCAGACCACCTGGTGGAAACTACCGAGGACCCCCAGTTGGATCCTTCCAAGTAGGAACATCTGGATGCAAATTTTGTGCTGAAGATCATTCTCTCTATCGCTGTACAAGGTATGAAACAAATGAAGATAGAAAAACTCGGGTATCAGAATTGAGATTGTGCGTCAAATGCCTGAAGTCTGGTCACCGTTCTGCTGAGTGCCATGAGAAGGCATCATTCTGTAAGAGCTGCAAGATCACCGGACATCACGGTGCACTCTGCTTCATAAGAAACAAAGGTCGACAAAGTGATGACAAGCTAGCATCAAGCAATGCAAAGTCTACAGGTGCACCAGTTACCAGTTCTGTGGGAAACACTCCGACTAGTGTTGCTACAGTGAATGCACTAGCAGCTGTGTGTGGTAAGGCGATCGCCGCACCTACAGCTTTGGTTGGTTTGAAAACAAAGGATGGTATAAAACTCGTGAGAGCCTTGTTCGACCAAGGGGCTCAGAGGTCCTCCATCAAAAGAGGAATCTTGAGCGATGATGACACTACATGTCGACACACCACCCTGACAATTGACGGTTTCAACAGCAAAGGGACTGAAGAACGGTATGACATAAAGAATGTCATCATAGAAGTGTCGACACATGAGAACATCTCCCTGGAAATGATTCAAGTCGACACTTTGGCTGAACGGCTTAACATGAGTGGAGTCAGTGAACTAGCCACTCGCCTCAAAGCCAAGGGAAGAAACTTGGCTGACAAATTTGAAAATACAGTCCACCACCCAGTTGATATGCTCATTGGAGAAGATCATTACAATGATTTTGTTTTTCCTGGAAAACAGGATGAAGGAATAACAATAATATCTTCAAAGTTAGGAGACCTACTGTCAGGTCTCATAAAGGAATTTCGAGACAACACTCAAATAAATGTGATAACTGCTCTTAAGGTAGCAGTCTCAGACAAAAAAACAGAGAAGGATTCTGACCTATTGTGGCGTTTGGACACAGTAGGGATATAACCAGAAGAAGCACACCCGGATGATAAAGCGGCTTTAGAGCAATTCAACAACAGCATCCGATTTTTAGATGGCAAGTATTTGGCCAGATTGCCATGGAAGGCGGCTCATCCCACACTGCAAAACAATTATCGTTTAGCCCAAGGAAGGCTGGTGAGCAATCTAAAGCGTCTGCGGAAAGAACCTGAACTGTTGAAGCACTATGCCAGTGTTATGCAGAGCAACAACAAAGAGTATTCATCGAAAGAATAAGTGACATGAAGACACCAGATGCATGCCACTACCTACCAAACCACGCTGTGAAAAAGGAATCTCCAATAACACCGTTGAGGGTGGTTTTTGATTGTTCAGCAAAACCATATAACGATGCGGTAAGTTTAAATGATTGTTTGTACCCAGGACCATCCATGGTCCCAGAGTTACCTCAGATGTTGATGCAATTCAGATTGGGGTCACTAGCTGCCTGTTCTGACATTGCAAAGGCATTCATGACGGTAGGTTTCGATGAACAGGACAGAGACTTCACGAGATTTGTATGGCCTAGAGGTCCCATGGATCCTGACAGCCCTATAGACACCTATCGTTTCAAAGTCATTCATTTTGGAGCCACTTGCTCACAATTTATCTTGAATGCAACAATTGACCACCACTTAGAAAAGTATGGTGGACAAAAGGAAATAACAGATAAGATCAAAAGAAATATCTATGTCGACAATTTGTTAGTAACTGCATCAACAAAGGCAGAACTACAAGAATTCTATAGTTCATCCAAGAATATTCTGGGTGATGCTGGGTTCAACCTCCGTGAATGGGCTACCAATGACCCAGAACTCAAGGAAATGACGGAGAGAAGGATGTATCAGATGCCAGACCCATTGTTCCAGTTTTAGAACTCAGATGGGACACTGTACAGGACACCTTGATTGTGGCTCCTAGAGTTGGAAACAGGTAAACCAACAAAGAGAATCATTCTCCAAGGATCAGCTGCACAATTTGATCCTCTTGGCTTAATGACTCCCATCACCATCAAGGCCAAGTTCCTAATGAAGGAAATATGGCAGTCAAAGGTTGATTGGGATGAGGATCTCCCGGAAGCGATTGCAATCGAATGAGAAAAATTGAAGGGAGAGTTCACCAAGATGGGTGGCATACCTGTCAAACGCAACTCTGAGATAAGAAAATCAATAACCGTACACATCTTTGTTGATGCTCCCACAGTAGCATATGGAGCAGCTGTGTACGGAGTCAGTGAAGGCAAGGCCACATTATTGATGGCAAAGGGACGGATTGCACCTGAGAAGACACTTTCAGTCCCCAGACTGGAGCTGATAGCAGCTCTACTTGGAGCAAGGCTCACTAAAAATGTATGTGAAGCCTATGAAAAGGAAGTAAATGTTGAGGCCATACACATGTGGTCAGACAGTCAAGTGGCACTGGGCTGGTGGATACACTAAACAGGCTCATTAGAAGCTTACATGCAGAACAGGAAGACAGACATCTAGAACATTCTTCCCAACGCTAATTGGAATTATGTTCATACAAGTCAAAACCCAGCTGACTTGATAACACGAGGAATCAACCCAAAGAAGCTCAAGTCGAGCCACCTGTGGTGGCATGGGCCAAAGAATATAACGGAATTCCAGGAGTGGGAAAACTTTCCTGCACAGGTGCAAAGTGTGACACTAAATAGTGCAGAAGAGCTTCCACCCCCAGAGTCTTTCCTACTATCAGTAGCCAAAAGATTAGGCACTTTTAAAAAATTAATAACCACCTTTGGGTGGGTAAAGAAATTCATTGAGTGTCTGAAGTTGAATGTGAGAAACCAAGGTAAGAACAATAGAAGGTCAAAGAAACAAGGTAAAAAACAAAATTTGACTCTCAATGAGATGGAATGGGCCGAAGATTGAGTAGTAAGAGAACCCAAAAAGAGGAGTTTGCGTAGGAGATAAAATTCTTTTGCAAACCAGGAACCAAGGGTATCACTTCATTAATGAAGCAGTTAAATTTAAACGTCAAGGCCGACAAGCTAGTGGTGGCGAACAGGATCACAGAGGCCGAGATTGAGGACTCTGTGAAGTATCCAATCCTGCTACCTACCAAACATAGAATCACAAAAATTATCATTGAAGAAGAACACAATGTCAAGCGTCACATGGGAATAAACCACGTCGTGACCAGCCTGCGTCAACGATAGTGGATCCCAAGGGTTAGACAAAAAACCAAGGAAGCAATGAGGAATTGCATGCAGTGCAGAAGAAAACGTGGGAAACACTACCGTGGACCACCAACCCCTCCCCTTCCAGAGTACAGGGTGTGTCAATCTCGTCCATTTGCTGTAACAGGTGTGGACTATGCCGGTCCCCTTTATGTGAAAGAGGGGACACTAATCGAAAAACGGTACATTGCACTGTACACGTGTGCATCCATAAGGGCAGTACACATGCAAGTGGCATTTCAACCCTAGCAGGGCCCCTTGGTTCGGAGGCTTCTTCGAGAGGATCGTGAAGATGGTCAAGCTTTGTCCACAGAAAACGTTACACAGAGGCATGGTGACGGAAGATGAGCTACACACCGTACTCTGCGAGATAGAAGAGGACCTCAATGATCGTCCGCTAACTTCTAACTCTGACTCAGTTGATGATTATCAACCCCTCACGCCATCCCAGCTGATTCTCGGATATCGTCTGGACAGCGCGCAAGTAGCAACACCGGACATGGAGGAAGAGTTAGATCCTTCCATGTTTACAGCAGAGCTTATAACACGACGTCAAAGGAATGTACTGAAGATTCTGCATCGTTTCCAGACAAGGCTTAGAAAAGAATACCTAACCATACTGCGGCATCATGCCATGGATGCCAGGGAAGTCGTTGCACTGATGGTGGATGACATAGTTCAGATCCACGACGAGGGCACCAGGCTGTTTTGGAGTCTGGGAAGGATCATCGAGACCCACGCAGGTAAAGACGATCACGTGAGAAGAGTGAAACTCAAAACTCGAGGAGGCACCATCAGTCGACCGGTGACTCTGCTATACCCGCTAGAGGTGCAAGAGGTGGAGCCCATTGAGAGTCCACCAGAGTCGCAGAGTCGAGACTCGACGTCGCCACATCAACTAGGCACCGAGCGTGGAAACGAAGCGCATTCCACCTTCAACGGCACCAGGGACATTCCAATTCCCACAGGTGCAAACGAGGCAAACGCTGCCCGACCAATTCGGAAGGCAGCCATGACCGCTCGTCGGCGTATTGCCACTCAACTACAATAAGTGCCAGTACGCCTTCTTCTTGGGTGCGAGTGTGTGGGAAACATTTCTCATACTCTGACAAGTGAGACATTCCATTGCTAACCTATGTGTGTATTCGATTCGTAAAGGAAGTCTGGTGGTCATCGGTTAGCATTCCTGAGGTTGGGAGAATGGAAACCCCCCTCCCTCCATCCCCGGTCTCTCAATTGCTGTATTTATTTCCTTTCTCTCGAATTAGAGTAGATGTGTAAATAAATAAGAAAGAAGTGAAACATATAAGTAATGATCGATAGTAAATCACTTCATGTGATATAATGTGAATTATATTAATGCATTAGTCAAGTACATTTGTCAGTAAGCCTTTGGTTGGTCTAAGGATAAATGAAGCACATGGCAACTGCCGGAGGGGGTTGCCGTGCTCTGTTTCTCCCACCGCGGGAGAAATAGGGCAGTTGATTTTCGCGGTTGTAGGGAGTAGAAGTGTCCCAAGCGATGATGGAACGCTATGTTTTAGATGAAGACGTTTTCCGACTAGGATTAATACAGTGACGCAGTGATAGTTGTAGACTAACCTACTATGAGGTAGGTAATTAAGGTAGTTTAGCTATAGAAAATAGAGACTCAAATGACTGTCACTGTGACCGCTTTCGGACCACCAAGATGGCCGCGCACATTCAACCATAAAACTTGGTAAATCTATGTATGATAAGCGATTAACAGATACGGTCTGGATTTTGTGTTTCCCTTCAACATTAAATCTCATAACATGGTTAAGATCAGTATTTAAAAATAAATATACAGAGAAGGTGTTAAAGCAAAACGGTCAGGTAAAAATCAAATGTGAAGGTAAATCCCGACCAACGAGGCATCGTTAGGGTACGTCACAGTCCTAGAGTGAAAGTATTGTTAGGGCATACCGCAGTTGGGGCGTGACGGCATCGTCGGGACAGGGGTACTTAATATCTGAGTGTCGGGGTGGCGTGGTGATGTTGGGGTAAGGCAAGCAGCACAGTCTTTATTTGTGATTGTCACTTAAATTGGATGGCACTGCCGTACATAATGGCAACATCCTGACCGTTTGCTGCATCAAGTAGAACCTGACGCCTTGGAGCATTCAAGAGATGCTACAACTTTGCCATCGAAGCATAGTCCACAACTCTCCGTGATGATGTTCCAACACATGGCCACATGAACGTGATTTGGTTTTTGTCTATGTCAAATTGTACATGTATAAAAAAAAAATTGGCGGAAATAATATACAAAACTGATGAGCTGTTACTGAGCTATAGCGATTTGACGCTATAAATTCCCCAGAGAATTTCTGAGGAAAAATGTTATGTTCAACTGTGGCATTACAAAAAAATTTGTCCAGAAGTTGTCATCCCTTTGTTACGTAGAAAATATGCGCAAGATTAGGTTCTAGAAGTTTACGGGCTTCTGACTACTCTATGGTCTCTACATCAATGCTTTGAGCATATGTGCTAAGTCATTCCATTACACCTAATTGATAACTATCTAGTTGTTGCTGGCCACAAACATGAATTTGTCATGACGACCAATCTTTTTTAGAGCCCAACTTTGATGTGCTATACGCATCATCGAATGGCTGGAGTATGGGTGGTGGTGAAATTTTATTAATTCCAACCTTATAACAGAGAGCATGAGTTGATAAGGAAATGTAAATGGCCCTTATTTTTGGATCGTCCCCTCCTAGCTCCACGCTTCACGCACTTTGATGACATCGTGCAAAGCGAGCCGCTTGTAAAAAAAGTTCTCAAGAGTTTAATTTTTGCCGGTCCCGGCCAACGTAAACAGCTGGAGCTTATCGCGAGGCGGCGACAGAGGAGAGGTTGGTTTGATCTCTGTTTACTGACAAGAAGATGGACACTAAAACAAAAGCTGGGGTAAGTGTTAGATAAGGAACTCAAAGTTGCTGCAGCAAAAACTTAATGCAATTAATCCTAATTGGACTGCATCAATTAAAACGAGAGATGTAACTTTACAATTTCATTAAAATGAAACATGATTTATATCAATTCCAACATACCACTGAAAAAGTACTTATTAACAAAAATATTTGAATACTCTGTTTTAATATTAAGTATACATACGTCCACCTGTCCCTCCAGCTGCTGGGACTTCTGAACTCTACGTGTTTTGCCCCGTAACCGAATCAAACCTGATTCAAACAGATCAGATGTCAGTTTTTTGCCCTCAGCATCATTTGTCAGCACACCACCCTTCCCGTCACTTGTCAGCACTACGCACTCCCCACAATTTGACAGCGAACTGCCCTCCACGTCAGTTGTCAGTACACCACCCTTCCCGTCACTTGTCAGCACTCCGCGCTCCCCACAATTTGACA
>SDVV010024634.1:0-12554 GCA_016164225.1 Gammarus roeselii
TGTTATGTATACATCGGTACATCATTCATAAGTATGATGTCACCAAGACCCTGTCGCAAAATATGCCCGGAGGTGTGCGGAGCAAATTGGCCTTGGAGATATGTTGGCCCTAGGAATCCCGTCAGCGAAACAGCCCTTGGTACCCTCTCACCAAATCAGCCCTGGAGATAGGGGTGCGATAAGCACTCGGCGTTTCCTGTTGCCGAGTGCAGTCTGGTGATGCGGCTGGCAGACCTGTTTTACGTTGCTGCAGTACACGCTCGATCACGTACTCTACGCTGGCACTCCTCGCGCTCCGTCCACGCTCGCGCTTCAGTCTATTCTCTGCCTCGGTCTTGAAAGGCTTCTGCGCTTGATCATCCTCCCAACAGTGTGACATTTAAAGTGAACTTTTATACATTTTATTTTTGTATCAGCGTTACGATACGTGGTATTGTAGATGATTTTCGCTTAAGGTAAGAATATTTTGAGTGTTTTTACGCTAGGGGACCCTATTTATTTCTTATTTTCATATGTTGTTTTGCCAGTCATGATGCAAGACAGTGCTGCGGTGTGCTCACCTGACCTTATCTCTTGGTCGCTAGGAGGCACTACCTCCCCCAACTGGTCTGACTGGCATACATGTTTCACCCTGTTTCGCAAGCTATTTTATGTTGTTCTGTGATTTTATATACAGTGATCGTATACCAGTGTTGCTTTGTAGATGTTTACGAGTGTTATGTCGGTGTTACGAAGCCGTGTGTCATTTTTATAAGCTATCCCAAAACCGGTCTATCTCGTCCTCCATCTCTTCTATTTTCAATAGTTCATTTTTATGAAAGGCCTTAGGCATTTTATCCAGGAACGTTTGAATGACATAATTAACATCTTTGCATAAGACTGTCTGATAGTACCAATAAACTTTTTAGGAGATCAAGTTCGTGAATACGGCTTTGGACAACGGGATTGCTAACAAACTCGTTTGATTCAAATTTTAATGGTGTGTTGGTTCGTAGGTAATGAAGCAATCCGCTGGGAAGTGTCCTAGCTATGGGAGGCAATGAGGCCGTATATAGTGCTGCAACATCGTCATTATTTGTCTCCTTTTGTTTGAGCGGTACCGGTGTGGGCACTGTTGCTATGCTAGAGCGGTATAAGCCTTGGATAAAATTAAATAATTGCAGTGCTATTTCAGGCGATGCGTTCATACATAGCATATTGTCCCCACGCGTGTTCAAATTTTGACTGTGATATGTACTGTTATGTTCTGCTATTTCTTGCCCTGTTGTGACAGATATGGGTGTAGTGCTACCGTTATCTTGGATTCGGGAACTAGGTAGTAAACCGATTCATCCACGAATTATTTATGTCATGAAACTCCCTGCAGTGGGTAATAGTAAATTTAACAGAAACCTTCATCGCACGGTTGATAATGTTTTCCTTTTTGTCCCGGAGGATTTACTGCCTAATCGTTTTGTTATAGAGTTGAATTTAGTTACCCGTGACTTGGTTAGCTTGTCACTGACCAATTTTCTGCTCAGTATATTTGTAAATAGTTTGCAGACAATTTTAACTTATTTATCAGTTAATAGTTTGATGAGCTGACACCGTTCTGATGATTTTAGTTGATTTAATTTATTTCAAAATTCAGTTTAATTTCAAAGTACGTTTATCACACATCACTTCACAACGCTCCCGTCATTAGACCACGTGGGTTTGCTGTCTGGATAATCTGTGAATGTCACGTAGATTTGCTTTCTTCCTCGTCTAACTTGAGTCTTCAAGATCTTGATGGCATAAATATCAGGGCGGTCACACTGAACTAGTTCCTGTTCGTAGGCAAAACCTTTATTGGGCTCATCAGTATCGAGCGATGTTTTTTCATAGGTCAGAGGGTAATGTTTATGATTACCACTTGAAATACGAAACATTTCCTTTGCGAACATTGGTTCGTGTCCTCTCCTGAATGTCTTTAGACTGGGATCGCTGCACTGTAAGCGTACGTACGCTCCCATCTTTAGTTGTGTACTGGGCACTTTAATTATTTTACGTCCTATTTTATACATTTCCGACAGCAATGCCTGCATTTGTTTTGGGTCGTTCAACAATTAAACGTCAGAGGGGGCCTGGCTCATTAATGACGAATGTGGTGTCATATTGTATGTGTTCACAATGGTTTGCAAATCATCTATATACTGTTCACCATTTTTAGCGTGCTTATATTTACCCAACTTAAGTTTTATAGTCCGTATGGCACGCTCTGCTGGGGATGCTTTGATGACCTTGTTGTATGTGTATCAAATGGATATGTTCTTGCTGGCCATATGAGCTTTAAAGTCTCTATTTATAATTTTACTGCCCTGATCTGAACAGATCCGAGTTGTTGGCCATACTAGTTCGTTGAATATATTATCAAATGCTGCAATCATATTTTTAAATGTAATAGCGTTCAAGGAGTGTACACACAGATATTTGCTGTATAAATCATTGACCATCAATATATATCTAATTTCGTCTTTGGATCCGCCTAATTTTTCGTTTGGCAACATCCGCACAGAGAATCGATCCAGGACGCTCAGCTGGGAACATGCTTCGGTTAAATTTCAAGGGAGCTTCTTTAAATCATGTAAAAGTCTCAGACCCTTTTAGAAATATTTCAGCAACGCATACCTTATATTTTATAGAGGCAACTTGGCATACATTTTATTATGTCATACAAATCTGGCATACATTATATTTCGTAGAGGCAACACTTGTTCAAATTCATGTCCTGCAATTTGTGCTCTAATCAAGAGTTTCGAAGTGCTTGAGTGTGTGAAATCAACCGGTGGAATGGATTTGAGTGAAGGAGTGTTTTGTTTAATCATATTGCACTGATATTTGCGTGCCAACCCCGACAAAAAAACATTTGCAATAATACGTCGAGACTCTGATTCCAACATGCAATCGTCGTACACAACAAGTTGTTTACATGTAGTTTTCTTTGCGAATGGATCGAATGCGACTTGTCCTGTATGTATTTTTTTCCATGTTTTCTTACAGGAAAGTGCTTTGACGCTGAAACGACCACCTCATCCAAGCTATCAATGTATTTAATAATTATGATTCCCACATGGACATTCTCCCCACTAGATGAGAACCCGCTTACAAACAATCGTGCAGGGTTGGCGAAGAGGTTGATGTCCGCAAACCTAACAGTCACCTTTCTCCCCAACAGGTTATACACAACTAACCATTTCTCAATGAACCTATAATTTATACATATTTTCTCTTCCCCTCGCTGCAGATGTATTCCATCATGGATATGCTGAAGTCAAGGGCCTATTTGGCAACACCAGGTAATTATCAGCTTGGGCTATTTACATCTCTAAAGTTAGATCAATTATGCCAACATCTTGGACATCAACGAATGTGGCTTCAGTGTGTTTTTTCCAGCAATTGATTCAACTTATCATCATTTCTTTCTCAACAAGTCATGGTAACAACTCGATCGGGGGTAGACCAAATCAACCCGGAACTTCAGGGATGATTAGGTATGTTTAACGATGAATGTCTACATATTTTTGGACTCTGTAATCAATCTATTCCATTTAGGAGCAAAAACCAGTGTTAAATTTTTCTCTTAATACACAAATTTTCACGTGTAGATTGACGCAGTACCCTCCAGCAAATCATCCGTATTAGGGCTGTCCGCTGGCCAGTCATCGCCCAGACTATCAGGGTGATCCTAGGTACGGTAACTCAAACTACCAGCGTCATCAGCTGCCTGTACCTTACTGGCCGCAGCCTCAAGCATGGCAACCTCGACAATCGTTGCAGAGACCCCGATCCAGACCCATGCGTGGCAACCTTGACAACCGTGGCAGAGCGCACCGATGCAGACACAAGCATACCCGCAACAGACTCGAGCAGATCATCATCAGGAGACTTTTTTCAAAGTCGGACATGATGCATTACAAAGGTTAGTGCATAGAAAAAACATTTTTGATGATTTTTTATTGAATTGATTATCCCATCTTCCTTCATGAACACCTTCAACATAGGTTGAGAAGGTGAATGATCTGTATGGTATATCCATCGTTAGGGGCTTGTCTTCCGAGATTAGCTCAAGTGAGTGAAATGTACTACGCTCCAGCATGATTTCCTCTTGACTGTGGAAGCTAACTATAAAGTCAGGACTTAGTACAATTCTAGACTTGTGCAGATTTGATTTACTGTTTAAGAACATAAGCGATAATTCTTCAGAGTTGCACTTCAGTTCCACACTCGACAAATCCTGTTCGATTAAAACAGTCACTTGTTCCTTCATCTTCAAAATGTTCATGATAATTTTAAATGTTGTTGGAGTCTTGGACACAAAATTTCCAGCTTCAATTAATGCAAACCTCTAGAGAGTCCGGTTATAGGTGACTGCGAGATCCCTTACTTTTATCAGCTCCATTTTTTGCTCTTATTGATCAATCTTGAGTCCACCGCCTCAGATTTCGTATTGATTTGGTTTTGTTGTCATACATCTGGCAGCGTATGACAAACCTCTTGCCCAAGTTATCGTACACTCGTGTATAAAAGGGCGAATGCTGCAACTCAGACATTATTTGGGCTCTTGATCTTGTTTGTGACGGACAGTTGTTCTACTCTCGATGTGAGTATTGTTAGTTCTAACATGTCTATTTTTGTTTTAATTCTAGAGATATTTTTCTGTAACTTTGCAAGTCTATTTTTTATTGTTTTATTATAGGTATACCTTTGTTTATTCTTGTAGGATGAATCAAACACCATTACACTAATCTACTAGAACACTTACTCGTTGCTGCTCCAGTTCCATGGTGTGGCTGACATTGAGGTGGGAATGCGGCAAGCTACTCTGGCTGAATACATGGACTTCTCCAACTATCCAAAAAACATCCCTTGTATGATGAATCGAAGAAATGACAGCTGGGACTACTGAAAAGCGAAACAGCCGACGACTACTCGAGTGAGATCATCTGCTTACAACCAGAGTGTTACAGCATGTTGCTTGAGTCCGACGCAATAAAATCAGCTGCTAAAGATGTGAATTACCAGACACAAGCCAAAATCAAACCTGAACAATAGAGAGACTAATATAACCAGAAAACATACACACACTTTGAGACCATGCACAACATTCGCGCACAAGCATGCCAGCTTCAAACTGTCCTCACTGTTAAAAATTGCCTCAGTAAATTTGAAAACAAACGATACTATATCGATATGTGCACAACTCGTGCCTATGGGCATCAAGACATTCCCAAAAAATCCATTGCAGTTGAACCTACCGTCGCAAAAAAAGAGGAAACGAGTGTTCTGGGTGATGATGATGTCAATGTAAACATGGACTTAACATGGAAGAGACGTAAGCCTGGGGAAGCCGTCTTTGGCGAGTACACACGGGTGGAAGTTGAAAGTACATCCATGTCTTCAAGTTATATTCTGTAAATATTCCTAGTATGTAAATATTCCTTATACGTAAATGCTCGTATGTAACAATGTAATAAAAGTTTAAAGGATAAACTTGAATATGTTTCATTGTCCAACCAGTTAGAGTATATATTGATGTCTACAAGAGTTTTGTTGTCAGCATGACGTAGGACCCAGTGCAGGATACAGGAACCGGAGGATTTTTTGACTATGTCTCATCGCTAGGCAGTAGCCGATAGTACCTAAACAATACATCTTCAAGTTTTACTAACAATATTTATCCAAGAATAAAGCTACAGGGAGAGTGGAGCGTAGGGCTTGTAGAAGTATTCTATAATGACTGGTTCAAGATAAAAAAGAACGATGAACAGTATAACATTGTATTCTACGTACACTATTTGAATGATAAGAATGAACGAGGCGGACATGAAACTGCTTTGTTTGTTCCTAGCGAAAATATCTCAGGCAATACATTGGAAGAATACATCTCCAAGCTAGAAATCAATATCAGAAAAAGTATGTTAAGAAAACTAATCGTTAGATATGGAGGAAAATAGTTCGAATATGATAGTGCCACACAATACATACAGTTCATTGACTTTATTCTGCAAAACATGTTGCTATATAAATACATTGAAGCGACGGTGAATTGCTACTCTGTCGTAGATAGATCGGCTGATTTAATGGGCCGAGCGATGTGTAAATATAATGTCGGTCGAGGTGCCGTAGGCGAAAAATGTCCTTTATGAATGATATTGTACAAAACATAAACGTTTACTCTGATATAATTTCACGCAGTTTGATGTGTAACAAGAAAGTCATTATTCTTGATATTATTCCAATTAATAAATCTTATTGATTCATGCGTGCCCTTGTTAGATATAAAAATTACAGCGTAGTCATATTGATTCCATTTCCATCGATCAACAAGATGGTGTTGTCAGTATCATCCCGTTCAAGGATGGTAGATCGAGCCTATGCGTTTTGTCATTTAAAAGAAGCTAGATCCGTATAGATATACCGCTGAATATAAATAAGGTCATTTGGTAACTAGCAATCATGAGGGTGGTCTATGCACATCCGTCGTACAAACAATACGAAGTTTCATTCGCGAAACGTGACAAAATACGCGGTAGAAGTTTGCATGAAATTGACAGATTCACTAGTCTGAAATCGTACCAGAGTGGTAGCGGATTCTTCTCAACCATAGCCCATCTTGTAGGACGTACATTGCCTTTTCTACAAAAAACTGTACTGCCTGCAGCTGCCGATATGGCTCGTAACATGGCACACGATTACTCGGAGCAGAGAGACATGCGAAAATCAACAAAAGAACAGTGGATTGCTACACTCAAGAATGTTGTAAAGAAAGCACTGACTGGAGGTGTCGTCCATTATTTAATTACTAATAAACACCACTGTCCATGCAACATTTACGTTAGTTTCGGGTGAGGTTCTATACCGACAACATGCTTGGTGGATCATCTCTCAACATGACAGGGCTAGAAGCACCTAGGGAAAACTATGGAATGGGAGTGATTTATATGTTTACCTCCGTCAACATGAAATATTTATCGAAATCAAGTATCGAGTCGAAATTTGAAAGAAATTATCTAGGTACAAACAACAGCCTGTAATATGGTAGAATTGTAGATTCCTCTATCGAGTTTCATATTCCCGGGTCGGATAATGAAATGGTTGACTTGAGCTCGTTAACTGCACAGGTGAAAATCTGTGTTAGAAATGCAAATTGAAGCGCGTTGGCCGCCACTGCACATGTTACACTCGTTGACGGACTTTTTCATCGCATGTTCCAAAGTCACTTTCTATTCATAAATGGTGTTCAGCGTGAAGGAAACAGTTATACAGGACTACTAAATAATGTCAACGTCTATACATCCATGAAGAGCTCCGATCTAAATAATAATGGGCTGAATATGATGTATAAATCACTGCAAACACCCATTCATTACATCGCCGCAGCGAATTTTGCTAGTCAAAACGAAAATGAGACCTGGATTTAAGAAAGTGTAGGGCATGGTATACTCATCATATGATGAGACCATTAAACTTTGATGTATCTGGTAGCAACAGGTATTTATTGGATAATGTCAGCGTAAATATACGTTAGTAGCTGGCAAAACCTAATAGCGTTCATCTAAGACATAACAATGAACAATGCATCTATTAAGTTGATGCATGTAAATAATGGTGCAAAAAGGTTATACCATACCCTACAGCTTTGCTTGCTTTAAATAAAGCACTAACAAAAAACAATGACAAGATTGAATACATGTTCGATCGACCTTTTGTCAAAACAATGGTGTTTCCTACGGTCAAAACTCCATCTCCATTGATTCCCCCTTCAACGGGGTTGTTCTACATAAATTAGCCCGGTTTCTAATGGATCAAGCGGCACATAACGGAGCATATGATCGCAATCTAAATTACTTCCAGCATAATGACATCACAAACGTTATCGTCAATGTAAACGGAAACTGTGTAACATTAGATCATCATTTCCGTGAGTGCGCCCGAGCATACCATCAAACACTTTCGGCTCAAGGGACGCGTAACAGCTTTCATCTCTCCACAAGATGAAATTTCCCTACAGGAAGAACTATATTTATTTTAGATCCACCCACTACGAATAAAATCTTGTTCCTGGTAGGTTATGCAGTCGGTGTCATCCAAATGAATTCGGCAAGGAGGGTATTCCCCAACTATCTACAGTAAACATAGGTAATAATCAAATTGAAAATATATCCACGAACAATCCAATAATGAAACGTGCCTATATAGGATTTTTTGCCCAAAGACAGAATGCCCTTACATTCAATGAATAGCTACATGATTGTTGACAGCGATAGCAATCCTAATAAAATTGGTCATTGGATCCTATTATTCAAAAAACGATAACAAACACTACTTTTTTGATTTTTTTGGCTTTAATCCAAAAATATATGGAGGAAATATAGTATCGTATTATATTACTTATTAAAAAAAAACTTCTACTATAGAAACTGATCCAAAGTGATCAATCGTTGTTCTGTGGAGCGCACTGCCTCTACTTTGCGTATTATCTATGTGAAAATATACCAGTCAAAAAGATTATCTAGCGGTTCTCCAACAGCTAACGGCGTAGAAATGATACCAAGGTAAAAAAAATCACCATGAACGTGTCCGGAGATCAACTTTCGTGCAAGCACGAACTGTGTGGGGTTGTATCCTTTAACACTGCATGTAATTTATTATGTAACTCCTAGATTTATTATAAAAAAATCATAAAAATGAATGTTATGAATACCCCTAAACATTCAGAGGACTAGCATTGAAAATGCATATATACAACATGACATGCAATGGAATTGCAATACAGTATGCCCAGCATTGAAATGCGAATACCTAAGGTAGTGTGTAAGCGTTCTATTTATATATGTAACCTATTAACATTGATAACCTACTAATATATATACACATAACCTAATAACAAACGATTAATCCGAAAGCTGTCCGTCCGTCCGAACGAGTCTCTTACCTCCGTTTCTTTCGCGTCGCCCGCCTTCGCGCCGACCGCCTTTGCACCACTGAAATGTTATGTGCAAACTCCAGTAGACCAGACAAAATCCGCGGTTCGCAGTACTAGTATCTTCTCCTGTTACTTGAAAAGTTCCTTCAAAGAGACGTGCTTTTTTTTAATAGGCCTCCACCACTATTTTTTTCCAGTGCGTCTTCTATCATCGAAATTTAGAATCGAAAATCAAACACTAACGAATATCGTTATTAGAAGTGCCTATTTTAAACTTATAGAAAGTGGTAATGACGAATGATGCACTGTGAGAATGTGAACTGAACATTCAAGATTTCATACGGACTGTCGTCCGATGCATTTTGGATAAGCAGTTCCTTAGCCCCAGGCCATGTGACTACCCATTACTTAGCATCTCATATTACTCGAAAAAAAAATAGTAAAAGGAAGTCACTCGTTTCCCCGCTAATGACTGTGGCCTTCAACCACCTTGAAACTAACTGTATAATAGAGGGGGATATTTATTGGGCAAGGCATCAGAAAACACAACAATCTTAACCCTGGCATTAGTTTGGTTGCCCCGTTGCCATCGTGGCGTCGATTGCTGTGTCGCTCAGCGACTCAATCGCATACGGCGTCCTTGTACCCCGAAAGCAGATGAGGGCAGACCAGAGGGACGTGCGTTATTGGTACGATGTCTAGATTCAAGTCGAGGCCGGCTTAGCGGTAAACAGGATAGCGAGGATTTGGGGAAGAGGGGCTCGGGATTAGGCAAGATGAGGAGTGTAAGGCATTGGTTGTAAGCTCCTCATTTTACTCGAGTCACTTTCCAACAAAATTTCCCCATTAGCACGGTTATGAGGTGCACCGTTGATATAGTTTTTTTAAACTCATGTTAGAAATCCTGATGTGTGAGGGGAAACATTCTCAGTATATCCTCGATACCCAGTTTTGCACACCACAAAAGTTCCTGTAGCACCCCACGACACAACCACAACCTCTCTTGTGTGAGGGGAAACATTCTCAGTATATCCTCGATACCCAGTTTTGCACACCACAAAAGTTCCTGTGGCACCCCAAGACACAACCTCTCCTCACCCACGCACAGAAAGAACACGGAAAGTTGTGGCGCCCTAATTGAGGAAAGCCAATTGATCCCTGGCCTTCATCAATCCCCCAAGCCTTCTTCTCTTATTTAGGGCTATGATTAGAGAATCACAAGACACAGTATTTCGTATCAGTGTTGAACAAAATGTGTTTCTGTGATATGGCTTCTGCTGTTTATTTGAAAATCGATATCATGGTTGTGTTTGTTCAGTTGTGCCTTGCTAGTTGTTGTATTTGTATGATAGCTCGTGCATTCATCCTTCATCAAAAGGCAGTTTAAATTGGTTTTAGGGAATTCAGTACCCTGTTTTATCAAAGTGGGTGATCTCTGTTTTTCCTGTGAAATGTATTTAAATACATATAGTGAGTCACCAGAGTGGGTAGGCCATAAGATCTAACTTTCCGTATCCTGTTTAGATTTTTAAAATTAGGTTTAAACAATCGAACGCGCTTTAAAATCGGCATCGTATGATATTTTAAACTTTAAATGAAGTTATTGATAGAAAATGAGTGGATTTATATGTTTAAATGCAGCAAAATTTATAATCGAAAAAAATGTTTCCGAGAAGATCTGAACCCTTCGGATGAAGCTTGTTACTGCACGCCGGCCATTTGCCTCGACCTCAGCCCACTCGACCATTGGTTATGGGAGAGATTTAATCCATTGTCAGCGAACGCAAGCCAACGACGACTGAATGAATATCTGAAGGAGCTGCCAAGCAAAGTTGAGACAGGAACGAACAAGAAAAAGTTCAAAGTGCAGTTGCAAGCTTCATCCGAAGGGGTCAAATTTGCGCTCATAAGAATGGGTCTTATTTTGAGCCCAATTATTTTTTTTCCGTTTCACGCATTTAAACACGACAATTCAACTTTTTTTCAATCACTTTCATCAACTCAGAGTTTAAAATTAGATCAAGTAATCCATCCGCACCGGATGGACCAATAAATTTAATCTGAAACTTTGAGATAGCGAAATTGATTGAAGAATAGTGAACACTAAAAGTTTAAATGCATCAAATGACAGAGATTCTTTTTCTGCTTAGAAATGCGCCTCATTCTCTTTAGTGCAAAATATTAGATTAAGGGTTCCATTTCCCCTGGAGCTATGACGTGAATTTTTATGAGCTGTCTGGTATGGCGCGGCCCTTTTTTTGTAATCCTGTGTCTGTACTAAAATTCAGTTAAAGATGACCCTTACCAAAGGAGCAAATTTTCAACTTGAACACAAATTTCTTAGCCTTAACTTCTCCAAAAAAACACGTCCTCATCAGGAACATGACAGAGAACTTGATAAGAAATCCTCGTGCCATGCTCTAGACTTGACAGCTTTTGTTTGCTTCTGTGCTACCGATTACCGATTGCATGTTATCCCGTCGGACCGTGAACATTTTTTTCCGAAAGTAACAAATGTTGAGCGGAACCTCATACTGATTATAAGGAAATACTAACCTTATGTTCGGGAATTAGCGAAACAAAGATGCAGCTCTGAAGGCTTGAAATTCCTTCTATATTTATCTATAGGACTCTTGACCAAATGGAAATAAAATGCCTGATGATCATTAGATTATGTTAACTTTGCACCCTCGTATCCGTTTCAATTATTTCTAATGTCCATCATAACCTAGAAAAAACATTATACATAATAATTGCAGGCGATTATCTTGCTAACACTTCACGATGAAGAAGAAAGGATTTTAAAATCCTCAAACATAATTTCCTCGGCTAAAAGACGGCGAAATTTATGCAATACTCGTATCTCTTTATGGAATGAAAGGAAAAAGAGATGATTCACGATATTTAGACCCATACCCCTTCCGGCAATAAACTAGGTCCTTGTGTTGCATTAATTGTTTCCTTAAATTATCATAAATTTATATAATAATAATAATAATAATATACTATTTCTGACATTCTTTGAGCAAACAAAATATAAAATTCAAGAACACGGAGTTCATCCCAAATAATTTCTACATTAGTACGGCTGAGGCTCTTCAACAAATTTATATTCAGAAAAATGGACTGCTTCCAATTTCAACCATAGATACAGGCATTATGCGTATTTTGCTGCTATTTCCTGAAATAATACTTACTTCTTAGAGAAATAAATGATACAATTGTTGTTCGCATCGATATTTAGGTTCCTTGTCATGAAAATGTTTATAGCCAATCCACACGTTGGTCAAATGTATAAGACTTTGGGTTAAAGCCGCATGCGTCTCGACCATTTTACAGATTCCTCTTGCAACGGATCGATGAGGGCACGGCATATCAAAATTGGTCCGAAGAGGCCTTTGACCGACGAACCTTTTGATGACCGTCTGAGACTGTTTTTGTTCTTCTACAATTTTACCAAGAAATTCCCCAAATTTAAAATGAAGCGCAGATAGAGCCGTTTTGTGTTTTGACAACTGGTTCCAAGAATTATTATTAATTGATAGGCCAACTATAGTTTCGTAATGTTATGCTTTAAATGTGCTGCAAGTTATTAGGAATATATATA
>SDVV010024635.1:0-12554 GCA_016164225.1 Gammarus roeselii
TATGCATGTATGCATGTATGCATGTATGCATGTATGCATGTATGCATGTATGCATGTATGCATGTATGCATGTATGCATGTATGCATGTATGCATGTATGCATGTATGCATGTATGCATGTATGCATGTATGCATGCATGCATGCATGCATGCATGCATGCATGCATGCATGCATACATCACGTAAAATCACGTAACGCAAGTTCTACTGTATACCAAATTACCTTCCCAGGACACGACACACAGGAATTCATAGTAATACCGGGTGAACAAGGAAGAACCAAAACCTACACAGTTGCAACATGGCCCCAAATGTTCAAAAAATGCTTTGAATACGGCCATGTTACCGCATACTGCCATTCACATACACCCCAACGTTGTAAGAAGAGCGCTGGCCAGCACGACTGAAAAGACTGCACAGCCCGCCACCCTAAATGCTACCACTGCTCATGCTACCGTTAGGCAGGCGATCGCGACTGCCAGGTATACATGGACCAAAAAGAAATAACAATCACGCAAAACGAACGCAGAGTTGCACAGGAACAAGCTATCCAAATCTGGAAAGACGATAATCCAAATCGCCTTGAGTATGCCAAAGCAGTCAAATCGTCGATTCAACCAAACCCTCCCTACGATATCCACACATCGTCAGAACAACATCGTAACAAGACTCCAGCACTGCTACCCGGCTGCAGTGCTCCCTCACTCAGCTCAGCGACCGCCCCCTGCAAAGGAGATGCACAGTCCTAGGAATAATTCCTGCGGTGCCCAGGAGGACGCCGAGATGGATACTTCCCCCTCAGTTGACCACGCAGCAAGCGCTCACTACTATGAAAACTAAAAGACAAAAAAATTGAAGAAGCCTCTGATGCCCAGGCGCCACTGAGCAAAAAGATCAGTAACAACCCGTCAATAACGGCTCACCAGGACATGAATCAAGAACTACCTCCACCTGTCCCAAACGCGGCTCCATTGCGGAAAACTACTGCGAGAGACACGACCCCCCGTTAACAAACCTAACTCACAAACACGCCACAGGCTAGAACAATCATGACCTCGACGACAACGTTTATGAAAACTATCTCGACAAACTCATACGCGAGACTCCTGAACAACCAGTCATATCACCTGGCCCAAATAGCTCACAGTAGTCTACACAACCACCCACGCAGACCAAAATGCTACCACAGAAGAAGAGCGCACTCGCTCACGAAGCAAACGCAAAGAGCACAAACCCTTGTCCTCTCACAAGAGCACTTGCAACCGCGACCGCAGCAATCACAGCAGACCACCTTCTACCGAAAGCGGACACTCCCGTGAACATTTCCGATCCGGAACCCCTGGGCAAATTCGAAAACGCGAACACCACGAAAGCTCCAGCAAGTCACGCGTCCACTCAAGATCATCAAGGTCTGAGTGTGAACAGCCTCCAAAATGAACACCAAAATACTTAAGTGGAACTACCAGGGACTCGGAAACAAGAAAGGCGTATTACTATCCTTAATTGACACCCATAAACTTTCGGTGATAGGCCTCCAAAACACCAAACTCCGAGAGACCGCCACCTTCAGAATCCCCCAATATATCATACACCGCCGCGATGGCCACACCAACGTGACTGCTCACGGCGGAGTGGCACTTATGTTTCACCAAAGCGTACCTCACCTCCCCCTTCCTCTGAGGACAGAACTCTAAGCTATCACTATTAAGATATGCGTCTCAAGGCCAATAACAGTGGTATCCATCTACTCTTCACGAAGCTATGACCTCTCGGATGCACTAATGACCGAATTGCTAAACCAACTGCCTTCGCCAATACTCCTCCTTTGAGACTTCAACAGCTACCATGAAACGTGGGAATGCGTAAGAACAGACTCCAGGGGAGTGATAATGGCTAACACCATAAACACTCACAACCTGGTCCTTCTCAACGACGGACAACCCAACCGAATCACCCCCGAAAGTGAAACTGCCATCGATTTATCCATATGCTCCCCCACTCTGGCACCTCAACTCGATTGGGGAGTTTTGCCTCCAACACATGACAGCGACCATATACCAGTCATCATATCGCTCCTCACCAACCAACGAAGAAACTCTGCCTCACAAGAACTTCGATTCAACTACCGGAAAGCCAGCTGGGTAGAATACTCGGAACACATTGCGTGGAACGATGTGGATAGCATCTCCCAAAACATTTCGGAACACGACCTCGTCGCCAACTATAAGAAAAGTTTCAAGCTGCAGCCAAGGCAAGCATTCCCCAATGATACTCTTCAACTTTCTTTTCGAAACCATGGTGGTGCCGAGAGGTGCAAGAAGCAAGAGATAAGCGTGGAAGGTTATGCAACGCCTACCGACGTGCACGGTCCCCCAGGAACCGAGTAGCGTGGAAAAGGGCATCTGCTGTGTATCGAAAGCTTAGAATGGAGAAGAAACGTGTAAGCTGGGCTTAGTTAGTAAACACAATTAATCGAAACACTCCCCTTTTCCCAAGTGGGGGAAAAAATCCGACGTATCCAGGGAAAACCCGAGCGTCCTATTAACTTCCTTTCAGACTGAGGCAGAATTTATTCTCCCACGCGAGAATCGCAAATAAACTAGCTCAGACTACTAGCCAGTTATCACAATCAACAAACTACACGGCTGCTTTCCAACGGGAAAAGGACTTGCGAGAAAGTGAACATCTTGATTTTACTTCTAGGAACGAAGAGGCCTACAACAAACCTTTCTCCCTCCACGAACTACATTGCGCCATAGACCATACACGGGAAATTTCACCTAAGCGAGACCGGATGCACATCAACATGATCAAGAATCTCTTAGATGGCGCCCGTGATCACTTATTAGCAGTGTTCAACACTCTATATTCAAACTCATTTTTTCCCGATCAATGGTGGGAATCTGTATTTATCCCAATACCTAAACACAGGAAATTCCACGGTGACCCTCGTAACTACCGTCCCATTGCCCTTACCAGCGTCCTCTGTAAGACTTTGGAAAGAATGGTGAACTCACGTCTTGTAGACCACCTTGAGATGCACGCAGGCCTCAACAACATTTAGTGCGGCGGCTGCAAGCGCCGCTCCACGACGGACAAGCTTGTACGAATGGAATCTGACATAAGACGAGCTTTTGTCCGAGGGGAACACGTGATTTCCATATTCTTCGACGTTGAAAAAGCATATGACACCAATTAGAAATACGGAATCGTGAAGGATCTCCACCGCAAAGGCCTAAGAGGACACCTCATACGCTTTATCCGTAAATTTCTGCAAAACCGTACCTTCAGGGTCAACGTTGGCGACACCCTGTCAACATCGCGTATAGACATGACATACAGCCGTTTCCCCTTATCAGGAGGGTGGCTAAGTGAGGCTGACACAGAGGGGGGAGGCGCCCAATCTCCCCGCCACAAGACCGTCGTGTCATTACCGAGGCTCGAACTCGCGGCATGCAGCACCAGAGGCTGACACTGCAGTCGGATACGCTAGCCACTCGGCCACGGCGGCACCATCGTATCCTCAAGAAATGGGAGTCTTCCAGGAAAGCGTCCTCAGCGTCACTCTTTTTAACCTCAAAATAGACCAGCTAGCCGACATTCATCCTCGTGATGGAAGACTCCTCTCATCACTATACGTGGATGACCTGCAAATAAGCTACAGGCACCCAAGCCTTCTAACGATTCAACATGAAATCCAGAAAGGTCTAAACCTAGTCTGGCAATGGGCCTCATTAAACGGATTCCGATTCTCGTCATTCTAAACGAAAAGCATGCACTTTACTCTCGTGCCCGGCTTACACCTAAAACCAGCCCTAACGCTGAAAAACAATCCGCTAGTATACGAGGAATCAATAAAATTCCTCGTTTTTTTTGTGGGACTCTTAACTCACATGGCGACCTCATATTGCAGCCCTGGAGACTCTCTGCAAAAAGCAACCGGACTAATCGTCTCTGTAACATCCTTGAAATTCGGAGCCGATATGGACACCGGCATGACGTTATTCAGAACAATAATACGCTCACGCAGTGACTATGGAGCAATTGTTCACGGTTCGGCAGCCAAACCACCCTTGAACCTCTCTCCATCATCGTAAATAACGCCCTGCGTATCACAACCGGTGCGTTCCGTTCCACACCCATCGAATCCCTGAACGCGCTCGCTAACGAGCTTCCTCTTCCGCTCCGGAGAGACAAACTCTCACTACAGTACTATTTCAAGACAAGGAGCTACATCAATAGCCCAGCACTCAGCGACGTCACTAACATTCTCGATAAACGCCTCTTTGCTCCTAAGAAGAACATATGCCCACCCTTCTCTCTACGTGTTGACAACTAACTGACCTCGATGAACATCAGCCGCAAAGCAATCAAGCCTTCATTCTCCTATCGAACTCTCCAAATCAGCATACCTACGTGGATGATCAGCCCACCGCTGGTCAACCTAGATTTGCAAATGTACCACAAAACATCAACCCTAACCAACACGTACCGCCGAGAATTCTCGCGACTACTTGATGAACAGTACTCTGAGCACCGTCACATATACACTGACGGCTCCAAAACATCGGACGGAGTGGAAGCTGCCGCTCTGGGCGAAGGGACCTCACGTTTGACCACCCTCCCCCAAGAGGCCTCTGTATTTTTTGCAGAGCTGCACGCACTCGAATTGGCTATTTGTATTACAGAAAGTAACCGCCTCTCCAAATATGTTATATTTTCAGACAGTCTGAGTGTTCTCACCCAGCTGAAAACTCTGCACTTTGATCACCCTGCTCTTAAAAAAATACAACACGACCTATTCACGATGTCCATGACGAGTGAAGCGGACGAGTTCTGCTGGATCTCTGGACACGTGGGAATAAGAGGACACGAGCGCGCAGATTCCCTCGCTAAACGGATGTCTACTCAGCAAGAACAATTCATCTCTGTACATTACCGAGACTGGTTCCTAGTCATTAACTCACGAATAACATCACGATGGAACTACTCTTGGCAACTGAGTGGACAAAAAATGCTAGCAATTGAATCATCCGTAGGAGAGTGGGACGCCAGGTTTTCTAAAAGGGGAGACCAAGTGTCCATTAATCGTTTGTGCAAGGGACACACGTGGATAACCCACAATCGCCTGATGGACGTTGACATGGGACCGGGCGCCCCATCACGCCCCTGTTGCCACCAAGTGGCAGTCAGTGTGAAACACTTACTTATGGATTGTGATGCACTCGCCGCAGCCCGACGAGCCTTATTGAGCCCCTCGTGCAACCTACAACGCCTGCTCACAGAAACAGTATACCAGATAAAACTGATCGCTTTCGGAAAACTCACCGGATTATACGAAGTTCTGTGAAACTAACGAGGTTTGAATCATCTTTGGTCCTGAACCCGCTGTCCTCACTGTGTATTAATTGTGAACTTTAACTTAACTTCGCGCACGAAGCTGTGCAGAATCGACGGATCTTCGTGCTCAACTGGGGAATCCTCAGTGACTTCACGTTGGGGCTCCGGTGGAAAACAGAAGAAACTACTACTTCTTCACTTTCGTCCATTTTCCTCAACTTTCATCACTTACTCATATCTCCCATCATTCATCCTCGTCATGTGTCCGTGTATCTACTCTGTCATCTAACTTATTCACCTTCCCCGTCCTCATTTGAACTATGCCATTATTAATTTTATCTACCCCTCACTGTCACTCCGGGTATGCCTCTCAAACACTTCATCTTATAGATATTCAACTTTTGTCTCGTTCCGCCATTGCCCCCTACGTCTCAGCCCCGTAGAACACAGTCAGGACAACTACACCCTCGTACAACCCTCTCTTTGCTTCCATTCCAATTATATTACGGCTCATCACTCTTTGTCCACCCATCACTTGACACACACTTTACTCACTCTAGATTTCATCTCAGTTTCCACAAGTTCCGTATTCTCCTCATGCGATGCCAGGTAGTTAGAACACAACTTCCTCCAATAACTCTCCATTTAGGCGGACACTGATTCGGCTCGGATCGTCATTCCTCGAACATCTCCTTCCTATGATGTTTCCCCACAGTAACTCGCAGCTTCCTCCCCTCGCACAATCTACCAAACTCTGACACCAGCCTACTCAACTTCTCCTAATCTACCAACAGGAATTATACCGTGACATATGGTCTCGCGTGCGGTAGGTCTTGTTGTATTAAGGTTTCCTTAACCAGGCCCTGATCCTCTCCTGCCCAACAGTTCCTCAGGGGCGTGACCGTCCAAAACATCATGCTGGACTCTTTTGATCTGATCACTATCGTCATCCCACCGGCTCTTCCCATGGCCATGACGGTGAGTGGCGTGTGTCCTGACACCCTAATTCATCACCATTGTCATCCTGCCGGCCCTGCCTATGGCTACGACCGTGAGTAATGCGTGTCCTGGTACATCTGTTTCAGAATTTCAAACACTGATTCCACTTTGGGCGTCCTTCTTTTATGATTTCCTAGAAATATGAACTCTTACACCACATCGTGGAAGACTACCCACGTTTTATGATGAACTTAATTAGATTAGTGAAACAATGATTGCTAGCACGTTATAGTCAATGTCCTTCAAGAATCGAATGTCAAATTAGCAACAGTGATACAACAGTCTTTGAATCTAATTCTCCAGGTATGCGTAAAAGATGATGAACTAACTCATTCAGTTCTCCCATGTAATAACCCTTCAACCTCCTCTCCCACAGGTTGGCATCTTGTATGCATTGCAGAGGCTTAAGATCAAAAATATCTTCTGCATCTCACCGCGGTCTGTCAACATCAGCGGTGTGCTCAACTGCATCTGTTTCGATAAGGTGTGTAGAGGTGGAGAGGCAATGCCTACCTCGGCATCTCTTCCGCCATTGAAATGCGGACGGACCACATCCACTATCTCACCCATCTCTGACTCACCATATGATAAGCCTCTTCCCATGTAGAATTGTACTTTGATAATTATGGCCTTGGAAGAATATGGGATATTTGTTAGGTTGCATTGGGTTAAGGTTACTTTTGAAAACTGCTTGATATAATGCTGGAAAGAACGTTTCACTCATGCTGCTGATGTACCCGTCGTTAGACTTTCTCTACAGACTGGCAACCTCGCGAACTAGTAAGATTGCCTAAACGTTTTGGTCTTTCTATCACCACTTTATATTTTTCCAGACGGGTACCCTCACAGAAGACGGGCTGGACATGCGTGGCGTAGTCCCAGTCGCGGGCCGAGTGGACATCAGGGGCAGCATGCGAAAGCCTTCAAGCAAGACTGTCAATGCTACGGTCCCGCCACACCCTCCCGCCAACGGCAGCGTGGTGGACGCTGCTCCCAAAATAACTCCTTCCCAGAAACGCATACAGCAGCAGAGCATGACCACGAAGATCTACCTCGGGTCGCTCAATAAGGAACCCATGTCCTTGGCTCACGACCACCTCCTGTTTGCCATGGCCTCCTGCCATTCCATCACCATAATCAATATGCAAATGGTGTGTAGCTGCTCGGTGGCATAAAACCATTATAACTACTGAATATTATTCAATTTATATCAATGTTCAATTGCAAGGGATTGGGGTCGTCTCTTACATCCCGCTGTAATTCAAGTTCTGAAAACAAACGTGCATTATAAACCCGCTTCTAACTTTTTTTGAGTATACGACCAACAGCGGTGTATCCTCTCAGTATCGCCTTCTGTCTTCGTCAGGTGGGGGACCCGCTTGAGCTGCGCATGTTCGAGAGCACAGGCTGGGTGCTTGAAGAACCTGGTCTGGATGACACCAACAAGTACGACATGATGATGCCTTCCACGGTCCATCCCATGCGACCAGACGTCGATGAGTCCAGCAGATCGGAAACTGACGTAAGCTCCTGGATCATAGGATCCATTTTGGGTTTATGCAGGGTCTTCATGAACCAAGTGCATCAGTCGATCGATAGGTTTATTTAAACTAATGGCCTCCGAGGTATCTGTTAGGTTCGCGGGCCGCATAAAGTCACAGCCTAACCGGGGAGGGTGAACACCCTTGTTTCCCTTCAGACTCCCCTCCTCTTCACCCTGCACTATCCCTCCTTTTCTATACCTTCCTGATTTGCTTAACTTTTATTTACCTCACTTGCATCTCAGGTTTAGTTTAAAGTTCCTTAAGCTTATCTCAGATTCCTTCTTAACAACTCTCCTAATAGTCGTTGCATACACACACATAACACTCTCACTAAACACACACATATCAGTCCTAAGTATTCTCCTTTCGGGTGGCTATTAGTAGCTAAGTTGCGCTATTTCTTTCATGCAACATTTTCCATCCCTGCTGTTCTCATACGTGAAAGTCCCTATACTGGATTTCGTGTATGGGATCCCCGTTTTCTGTCTCTTTTTCGTTTTCCCGCTCAACAGGTGTTGGGGGCATAGCCCTAGGCTCTTTAGGAGGGACGAGAGCAAATCCTTGGGGGCTCTGAAGCAGGGTAGGTAGTGTGTTAATCCTAATAACTGCCACTTGGGGAGTGCTGGAAGCACATGGCCTTAGCACCTTGAGAGTTCTTGTACCTCCTGTGGCACCCGTACATACCATTGACGTTTGCCGCGTAATGAACCATGACTTGATGCATTAGTAAAGTCGATGTCCACTGTTCAAGGAACTCGATATACGGAACCCCGTTGCACTGCATTCTCCCATTTATCACTGGTCGGGTTCACCCCCTGACTCGTACGCTTTAGGTCTTATTCAATTGATCACATTCTAGCCTTCAACGTACCAACTTCTTTTTTTTTACATATCTTTTGGTCATCAATACGTTTGCGTTCCACGTGAGAGGCCCGCTCAGTATTGCCATTTTGGCCCAGTTCAGCCTGAACACTATCCACCGAACTATCTGCGTCGTCTTTCCTGTCCGAAATTGGGTCTCTCCGCCGGGGGGAACTTGTCTTTTAACGCTCACGTGTCAAATAATAACTGGCTGGTCCCTAGTTTGTGCTAAGACCTTAAACCGCACGTTTGTGCGGTAACGTTAGAAGCGGTGAAGCCGGTCAAGAGGCCTTTAAGAGTGAGCCCCCTGGCCCCTGGCGTGAACCTGGGGTCCAATGGGAGGAAGGAGGAAGCCCCACCCGGGATGAACCAGCACCCCCTCCTAACTGATGGAGACCAAGATTCCAACGACCAAGAACGTCAGCCTCCCTAAGATGACCAGTGCCACCTCAGCCGGAGATGACCGCAGAGACGACCGCATCGACGAGTTAACCAGGAACGTCCAGGAAATCAGGAATCTACTAAGTCAAGCGACCGGCCTCTCTGAGCAGGAAGCAGAAGTTTTCGCCGCAGAACCTAGTACCAACTGACGACCGTCTAACGAGGCTCGAGGGTCATGTCAAGGCCATTTTTCTCCATACCCACGAACTCGTAAAGAACCAAAAACTAAAGACCCCTCAACTTACGCAAGTACCTCTACCTCTACGTCCGACGACAACTTCCACGACTCTCCACCCTACAAAAACCCCAACCGAGCTCAGAAATCTGCGAGGAGAAAGCAACAATAGTCATATCTTTCCCGAACACCTGAAGATCACGTTCGACGCCAAAGACAGACCGGATATTTCTTCATACACTCTGCGAAAAGAGCTGGGCTCTTTCACTGACCGCCCAGTCCTGAGCGTTGCCACCAGCGCAGCGGCGACGAAGGCTTTGCCATCAGAGTAGACTCAAAACTTCAAAGTGACACAATTCTCTCCAAAACTAGACTCTGAGTAAAGCCATGCAAAATTGTGCCACACCCTGCTTTCTCTACAAGCTCAGGTTTGATCTACGTTGAAGATATGCCTTAGGAGGAAATCGAGGAGTACATCACTGGACTCGTTCGATAACGAAGACAGCGTTGTCGAAGCAAAATCGCACCAAGGACCACACCAAGAAGAGAGACCACCACAGCCCTAATACTAAAATTCAACTGCCCTACTTCACCTAAATACCTATACATTCCCTTCTGCGCCATCAAAACCAAGGTTACTCCATTTGAGAGACGTTCAATGCGATGTTATAAATGCCAGAAATGCTGACACACAAGCGGAAACTGTAATGGTAAGCATAGATGCTCATACTGCTCCCAAGACGACCACGACAAACGGGAAAATCCCCAGCCGTGCCGGTCCGAAGAACCACACTGTTTTTACTGCAAAGTAAACGGCCATCCTACCGGACATAGAGATAGCCCAGAGGAGGAAACGGAGAGAGCAATCCTCCATTACCAGATATATCACGAGGTCGGGCCACGAGAGGCTGTAGTCTTGATGCGCTCTTTCCAGAATTACCCTCCTACCCAGGAGAAAAGACCGGCACCATTCCCCACCACTTTCTCATAACGTTCAAAGAAAGTGGTGCATGCAAAGTTGCCTTTGCAACTAATCCCTTTATCATGATGAAGTCACTCACCGAACAACTTGGAGGAAAACCGAAAGAAAGTCAACGACAGGGAAAGAAATATCTGGCCCGCGTCGAAAAGCGTGAAAAATTAACGCTATACAAAAGATTACCCACATGAACAAACTCCGTTCTTCAACGATAACAAATTAATTATAAACACCTCCCGTTACACACCTACAACCGACTTCAGTGCTTTCGCTGAAGGTCTAGCTGAGGATTACGGAGTTACTGAAGTCCGTCAAGCAGCATGGATAAAATCACGTAACGCAAGTTCTACCGCATACCAAATTACCTTCCCAGGATACGCTGCACCGGAATTCATAGTAATCCCGGGTGAACAAGGAAGAACCAAAACATACCCAGCTGCAACATTGCCCCCTATGTGCAAAAATGGCCTTGAATACGGCTACGTCATCGCATCCTACCAGCCGCAAACACCCCAATGTTGCAGGAAGTGCGCCGGCGAGCACGACAGAAAAGACTGCACAGCCAGCCACCCGAAATGCTACCACTGCTCATGCTACCATGAGGCAGGCGACCGCAACTGCCAAGTATACATGGACCAAAAATAAATAACAACCACACTAAACGAACGCAGAGTTGCACGAAAACAAGTCATCCAAATCTGGAAAGACAATAACCCAAACCGCCTCAATTATGCCAAAGCAGTCAAATCGTCAATTTAACCAAACTCCCCCGATGACATCCACACATCGTCAGGACAACATCGTAACAAGACACCAACACTCCTACCTGGCTGCAGTGCTCCCTCACTCGGCCCAGCAACCGCCCCTGCACCAAAGATGCAGTCCTAGAAATAATTTCTGCGGTGCCCAGGAGGACGCAGAGATGGATGCATCCCCCGCAGTTGACCACGCAGCAAGACAAGAATCCCGCCACGACAAGAATCTAGAACTACCTCCACCTGTCTCAAATGCGGCTCCAATCGTGGAAAACCACTGCGAGGGACACGACTCCCCGTTAACAAACCCGACTCACGAACACGCCACCAGTGAGAGCGATCAAGGCCTCGACGACGGCGCTGATCTCGAAAAACTCATACGCGAAGCAAACCCAAAGAGCACAAACCCTCGTCCTCCCACAAGAGCACTCGCAGCTGCGACCGCAGCAATCACAGCAGACCGTCTTCCACCGAAAGCGGATACTCCCGTGAACACTCCCGACCCGGAACCCCTGGGCTAACTCAAAAACGCGAACACCACAAAAGCTCCAGCAAATCACGCGACCCCTCTAGATCATCGAGGTTTGAGTGTGAACAGCCTTCAAAATGAACACCAAAATACTTCAGTGACACTGCCAGGGACTCGGAAACAAGAAAGACGAATTACTATCCTTAAATGCCACCCATAAGCCTTTGGTGATAGGCCTCCAAGAGATCAAAATCCGAGAGACCGCCACCTTCAGAATCCCCTATTATATCATACACCGTCGCGAAGGCCACTCCAACGTGACTGCTCACGGTGGAGTGACACTTATGATCCACCAAAGCGTACCTCACCTCCCCTTTTCTCTGAGGACAGAACTCAAAGCTATCGCTATAAAGATATGCGTCTCAAGGCCAATAACCGTGGTATCCATCTACTCGTTACGAAACCATGACCTCTCGGAAGCACTAATGACCGAATCGGTAAACCAACTGCCCTCGCCAATAATCCTCCTAGGAGACTTCAACAGCTACCATGAAACGTGGGGATGCGTGAGAACAGACCTTAGCAGGGGATAATGGCTGACACCATAAACACTCAAGACGTGGTGCTTCTCAATGACGACCCCCCCTAAAGCTACTGGTTCACGGGTCGCACGGGGTCATGATCCAACAGGGGGGGTGAACACCCTATTTCCTTTCGGACCCTTCTACTCTTCACTCTTCACTATCTCTCCTCCTCTACCCCTTCCTGGTTATGCTTTCACCTTGGTTACTCCTTTTACCTCGTTTGTTTTGTTGAAGCTGCATTAACTTATCTCTCTTCTTATCTTGACAACTTTCCCCCATATTTTTTTTTCTTCTCTTGTGTATGTGTGTATATGTGTGTGGGTATGTATCAATGTATTTTTTCTTCTTCAGTTACATTTCCTATCTCGCCTTTGTTTTTGTTATTTTCATTTTTTTTTTTTTTTTTT
>SDVV010024636.1:0-12554 GCA_016164225.1 Gammarus roeselii
TATATATATTTTTTATACTTACTGGAAATACTTTCTGACGATATTTTTCATAAGATTTTGATGCGAAGTTTAATATAAAACATCCGATATCGAGTTGTTTCTAGAGATGTTCGTCGACACCAACAATGCATTGATTGGGGGTCATCACGTTTCTAATGGGAGATTTCCATTGAACACATAAACGCTATACATTTCTTTGTAACCTCCAACGAAAAATGTTTGATTTATAGTCCAAAACATTTCTTCTGGAAGATTATAATGAAATAGAATAGAACATATTCTTAGACAGTCGAACATGTCAAAGACAAACGCGTGCTTCTGTAATCGGGTTTGTTAGAACACTTCGCCTAACACTGACATTACTGGGGTTGAAATCGTTTCAGAAATTGTAATTGGTCTTAAATGTTCTTTTGAAAGGGATTCATTTATGTTAATGATGAAAAACGCAAGCTAGAGTCATTTAAATCAAATCGCATAGACTAAACGGTTAAGATAACCAGAAAAACGTAGAAAAAAAATCATTATTTTGGGATACATTGACTCGGCTTGATTGGAAAATGTATGCTAAAATAGGTTCATTTGAACAGCTTCAATTTAATCTTTCTTCAACTGTAACAGACAAATTTATGGGCATATATTTTCGAAAGTTTTGTTTGGGAGGAACAATCTCCAAAGGTCCTAAACTATGGTGTCGGATTGTGCTTTACAAAACACGCGGTATGAGATCGCAAATGATACAGAATGCATAGGGAGAAATGGAAACTCGAAATCTGAAGTGTGTCGATGTAAATATAAGTCAGGTTTTCAGAAAACTCGGTTGAAATTGTCATTATAAAATATAACTACAGTAGCTCCTGTCTGCATTCAAAGGAAAACGCATGATGAATTTTCTCAAAGTATGTGGTGTATATCATCAATAATTTCAAATATATTTTAGGGTAACTCGCCTGCAATTGTTACAACCCGTTTTGTATGAATGAAGTGGAGAATAAAAACTTTGATGTAATATCTATGTTGTATTACCGAGTGTTCTGAAGTTTAGTCCAAAAAATTTAATTTATATTTTCCTGTACAATTTAGAAGAAGGAAATTAGAAGTATTATTATTCTCCAAAAACTGAAACGCCATATGCACAAAAATATGACTACTCTTTCATGGAAGGGGATTCAAATAATTAAATTTGTATTATGTTTCTCCACATTGAAACATGGGTAAATCTGATATTCAACATAATTTAAGTTGGACCTCTGTTTACGCGCTGCTTTTCCCCCCTCGCCGAAATCCTCAATCTTCTAAATTTCAAGATCCATGCCGGTAAAGTCCCATTCCTTCTTGTATGGGAATGCAGGCGACTCTTCGTCGTTCCTCGTTCCAACTTATAGCGCCTGTTCACAACACTTGAATCTGATTGCCTAGCTGATGGTTCGCGAGATTGTTTTATCCTGTGATGGCCTGCAGGATATGGAAGCTGTTTTGCAAGAAGCGGTCTTATTACTGGAAAAAATGAGTCAGGTTCTTGCTGAAGGGCTTGATTTGACAGCGCATGTAAAAAGAAAACGTTCTGAAAGATATACGACCATGTCAAGTTCATTCATAGTCTAAAAGTTATGTCGTTTTAATTCAAATGAGGCTTCTCAAACAATTTCCTCTGTTCGTACGAATTTAAATGTATTTGATAAAGATGAATATTGTCATCTCCAACGGACATTTCTAACCGGCTCCTCAACGTTGCCAACATGACAGAAAGCGTATCAATATGGAAAGCTGGTCTTATGTGAAAGCTGGGAAATATGGTTAATTGTTCTATCAGATATTGGTGTTACGAAGTTCTGACATTAATGCTCGATGTCAACAAAGGTTTCATATGCCCTGGAATACGTCCATTGGTTGCATTGGTGTGGGATTTTCTACGACGCACATAACATCAGATTTCGTCTCCCTTCCAAGAGCCCTCTTTCACTTGGATCTGGAATGGCTTAAGTCTTATCTCTCCAATCGTACTCAGCTTGTTTCGGTTAGTGACTGTATTTCCGATGAGCTCCCTTTAAGAACTGGCTTACCTCAGGGATTTGTCCATGGTCCGTTGTTGTTCTTGCTCTAAATAAATGATATGACGGCCTCCTCACCTCAGCTCAGATTTATTCATTTTGCTGATGACACGACGGCCGTAATTCAGGGTGACAGCCTGCCTGGTTCGTGTGCTGCAGCTGATAGGGAACTAGCATCCTTGAAACTGTTATAATGCTCAAAAATATTGTTCTTAAATATTGGAAAAACTTCTCGCATGAAAGTTAGCAACAGGAATAGAGGTCAACTAATAAACGTAACGATTAGAAATAATCTCGTGTCCTTAGTAAGTAGGGCTAAATTGTCCTTATCCAAAATCAACAGAGAAGTTTAGTGTTTGCACGTGAACGCTGAACAAATATGTTCGGGACAGATAAGTTCAGTGCTCATGTTTGACGACTTCGAAGTCCGTCAGGCGGACTTTATTGATACTCTTTGTTACGGTTAAATAGAGAGGAAACATCACAGGACTACTTCAGAATAACCCAGCATCCTTTTTAGTAGTTAGACTGATTTTGATTCGATTTGGGCCTCATTTCCAATAGAGCCTCAACATGAGTCATAATAGGCTCCCCCATAGGGCGCGATAGTTAGCCTGACTAAGGCAGAATCGTCCTGATAGATTGCCTCTGGTAGAGTCGTCCAGTTCAGCGTTTGACTACTCCAAGATCGTCCAGCCGTGTATGCTACACCAGAAAAAAAGCATATCCATCAAATAAGTTGTGGAACTTGTATTTTCTATAACTGTACAAATCGTCATAAAATATTCGCGTGAATTTTCACAAATTTTACGAGTTCTTCCATCCAATATAAAAAAATGAGATTATAGGATCGTAGCCTGAAGTATTTAAATTATATTACATATTATCTTAATCTAGATTATACAAATTAGCTGAAGTTCAATAATGAACCAAGAAATGTGACGGCATGACTACTATACAATCGTCCAGATGACTAAGTAATGTTTTCTGGGAATGACAGTTATTGCAAAATCTTACATTCGTCTGAGCTTGTGATAGATCTTGGTTTAATGTTTACTAAACAGTGGGAATGGTTATTCACGTACACAACGATTCTGCATTTGAATATGGGTGATCAATTACAATTCCCAGATACCACCCTTCATCGGTTATGAGCCTCACGTTGGCCAGCACTTAGTTAGATGGTCGTTCTCTTCCTTAAGTACCAGATTTCGGCTCACATTTCGTGTCACGACGGATTGCTCATTACTGCAATCGCAGTGCCAGCCTGGGCATTACTCCGGCTCCATAGACGGCACTAGCAGGCAGGCGATAGGGGTACAACTGACACCGGAACGATGATTGTAGTGGCACTGGCCGGTGATAGCGCAATTTGAAATGACATTATTGGAGGATGATTGGTGAATAAAGAGTGAAACACGCAAAGTAAACCGCCTCATTACCAGTTTATTTGGAGAGTGAACAATTTAGAGTATTTGAGTCTTAATCGAAGTGAAAATGCAGATTGAAACACGCCTTATGATATTAATTGATTCCATCCAATAATTTTGGAATGGACTGATTCTAAAAAATTATACAATATTGTATTCAAGTTGTCACGAAAACATTTCGTCGAAACTTTGGAAACATGTGTAGTGCAAAGTAGTGCATTACTCAGCTTGGAATTATTTACCCCAGAGCGGCCTTTTTTTTTCTACAAATGTCAATGTTGTTTACAATTGATTTGAATAACTGCTCTAGGTAAAGACCAGGAATTCACATTTTCAATTTTCAGAATCGAGCATGTCGTTTTGCCTTTGATGCGACTGTTGTAGGTTGACAACACACCTCAAAAAAGCTGTAACGATTCAGAACAGTATAACGGACACCTCGTCGGATATATAAAGCTGGAATAATTTTTGGGGTCGAATATTGTACAATTTCTTTACATTCTAAATATCATTCATGATCCCCAATAGGTCCCGTGAGTCTGTTGTCGCTGTCAATGAACTAATACTCCTTTTCCACTTGATCCTTAGACCCTTGAACCACCTGACCACCTCAGATGATGAATGCGATATGCATTTATCGTATAAATAACTTGCATCGCATTCCATTGTCTTTGATCATTTCAAGGCTGACTCTTTTCGAAAGTGTATGAGCTTATAGAATTTCAGAAAGTATGGGGAGTTTTTATTGAGAAATAATGTTTTTTGCAAATGGTGCTGATATTGGAAATTTGACGTGCTGTTGGGTTTAGTGAACTGTGTTTATATGCGTGTAGCATTAATTATCGCTTGTAAGTAATCTGACAAAACCATTATATGGAGTACTAATTGCAATTATATTGAACAAACAACGTTGTGGCTTGGTATGGTAAAGTTATTTATTTATGAATTTATGCCGTAGTTTTGAAAAATGTTTTGATAGGGAATACACTGACATTTAAAAATGTAAAAGCTTCATAAATAACAATGACCACACGATCTGATCAAGCGCTAGTAGATGTGTCGAGTTCCCTTTTTTGGATGCACTCAATGGCGGAGTGAAATGGATTTTATTTCCAATGTTATTGTGTTCATTCTTCTTACCGAGAAATAACCCTTCGACTAGTGTTTGCCACCCATGCCTAACTTTTGCCGTTGTTATGTTCACGGGAGAAGATACACTGTGGAGATATCAGTTAAAACTATATCCATTATGGTTTTGTTGCCCAGTTGAATATGGTCACAATAAGAAATATATCGTTATTTAATTTGTGTAGCGGAAATACCTCTTACTAGAACCACCAGTCACGTTGGACTATTTCGAACATTGTGATCCAACTGCTAACGGAGTCCTTATTTTATTTCTTCTAATAAAACGCGAAAAATGTCGTACTAGATTCAGAGGCAGATACAGACCCGTGACCGACAGCAAAGTGCACCTCACCCTCTCTCTCGCACTCCCACGCTCACAAATTTAGTCGGCAGGTTCGAACTTGTCTGGCAGAAGGCCCCGCAGCACACACTTCGGGTCAGGAGTGAGATCCGAGATCAGTGTCAGCAGCAGGCTCTGACAACGTATGCTGGTTTACTTCTTCTACGACATGGTAGCCGGGCCTTCCCCAATCTACGACCATCCCGTTTCTCGACGGGAAACATCTCAGGGTACTGTTGATACTCATCAGTTAACAAACATTCTCCACTCTAGCCATCCCGTTACACGCTTTCGCACTACCAACAACACGGACATCATTTCTCCCCAAAGCCTGCTTCATGCCATCCATCCACCCTAACTTCAGTCAACCTTCAGTCCTAGGGCCATTCACCTCAGTTTTGATCACCCTTTTCATCAATCATCCTAGTACTGGGAGTCATGTCGTTAGTAAACCAATCTACGTCATTAGAACATGGTGGCGTTTCGTTGATGAATGATTCTCTGAGAAAAATATTGGTGCTCATAGGAACATGTTATCACTGTGATGTCATTATTGAAAACACTACTAATCTACCTGAACCAGTGCCGGTTAGCAGTAGCATTATGGCATTAGCGCCACACTCATGACCGAGAGTTTGTGAGTTCCATCCAAGTGGGAGGCTCGTTATCTCACTTCAGTTAGCATGAGCACAAACAACAGGGCAGCCACGCACCCATTGGGTCGGAGGAAGTGGCATACGCTTTAGATTCTCCGTCAGATGGCGACTCAGTCTGGAGTGTTTAGGTGAAACCTGTATTTGTGTGAATATGTGTATTACATTCCAATGACTACCTGGATCTTCTGTCGACGCGGGTATACTTGAAGCACCGTTTTCATTTCAGAGCGGCTTGGAACGGAAACCGTTGGTCTAGTGCACTGTCGTCACTAGTCCAAACCAAAGTTACTTCAAAGAGAAAATAAATAAATTCATAGGCCAAAGTTGATATTCTTGACGAAAAAATACAGAACAATTTTGTATAAACATACTATCAGACACAATTTGGACTCTGAAAGGAGGTTCAACTATGATCGTATACAAGTCAGATTAGAGACGGCTAATTGTTTTTTATACCTGAACAGACGAAAATACAGCGTGTCGTATGTGCTGATGACATGTACTGCTTCAGTTTGAGAAACCATTCTTTGATCCACTAACTTCCAGTCGTACGATGGAGGTCTCTTTTTCACCCATTTGATCGCCACTAGTTCGAGCACATACATTCATGGACGCTCCAGTTCAGATCACGCGCCATCTCGAAACTGAACACCAAGCATCGAATTGTGTAATGAACAAATGAAGATGTTTGAACAAGCTGCGATTCCAAATCCAATGGCATACAGTTCCTCTAACCGAATGTTTAATGAAAATAATGGGGAACCATTCGTTATTCTGGTCAAAATAAATAAACACGGAAGTCAATGTCCGACTTGAATAGATCTACGTGAATGGGACTTGTACAAACAAAGGTTGATAGCTCGTCGTGATAACACGGTGCTTACTGCTACTATAAGGGTTTGTTGATAACTTGTTGATCCTCTGATGAAAACCCTTCAAAAAATACATGGTGATGGATGAAACAATTACTATTTGGTGATAACCTATTCGTAACCCGTGCATAACTTGTTGATTACTTATCGAAATAAACACTGATAGCTGAAAATATTATTATGTGTGTGAACCAGTTGATAACGTGTCAATAAGCTGTTGATAACATGTTCGTAACCTGCCAAGGTACACATGGTGATGGCTGAAAATAGTTATATCTCAAAATTTACTGGTGATAACCTGTTGATATTCTGTTCATAATTTGTTCATTACCGTTTCGTAACTATGTGAGAGCTTGTTAATAACCTGTTCATAACATGTTCAAAACCTGTTGAGATCCTGTCAAGAGGAACAGGGCGATTGCTGAAGCTGTTAATGTTTGTTGTTGATGTGGCATGTGTTCTTGCTGCATCAGCAGTCATGACAAAGTATTTGATTCACATATTCGGTAATTTTGGGTGATAGGTCACATATCTAAATACTTTCCATTTGACTGCAGAATGAATATGCACTTAAGTTATATGATATTTCACTGGAAAAAGTTCATTGAGCGAGAATGATCTGCAAATGCAATGCAGCAGGAGAAGACCTAACCGAGCAGAACACTCCCGCGAATCGTTTGTATCACAGATCCCATCGACCCTACCCAATTACCCAATGTACTGAATATACCCTCGAAAGATAGAATATTTTTTCCACATTTGTTTTTCTTTGTGCAAACAATGTTTCGACGGGTCGTCGACGGCGCATGACGACACACGACGGCGTTGCGACGCATCAATATTACCAATATTTCGGCTTATCACAAATTTCAGCTACTCGCTGGTGGTACGGTAAATTCACACACTACTTCGACATGGAAAATAAATGGGAAATAAACCGATTTAGCCAGGATATCATATATTTGCTCCAAGTCGGTAATTCTACCTTAGTGAGAGCAACTCGATGAAGCCTAGAATATATTTTGTTTAGGTGGGATGTCAAAATTACAATGTTCTGTAGAAATCACAATACACAGATGATATGCATCACGTCAGCGTGATCGGTTCTGAGCTAAGTTGAAATAGATGGAGATGAGATGTGTTGTGATAAGAAGTGTTAATAGAACACAATCTGAGTTTAAGGAAAGATAAAATTTCTTGATCCTTGGGACCTAAAATCGATATCGCTGCAATTTACGTGAAAACATGTTATGTTATGTATTGTTGTGCTACTGAACCAGGCCACCACTCTGGCCTACCATCCTAGTTTGTGACTTACGGATATCGTGGTATCCGCTTATGGATCACGGAACCCAGATAAAATTCAACTATAGGAGACACACATCTACCAGCTCAACACAACAATCGTGTGATTGTGATGGCCAATAATCCATTGCTACAGAAATGGAGTGTTCAGCGTTTACAAGTACACAACCTTCAAATAATGATCAAAAAGCAATTAATAAAAACGAATCTTTGTTGTGGTAGGAAGGCAATCCCTCAACTTTGCCTGTTACGTATCGGCAGTATGTATTACAAGTACACAACGGTTCCCGTACTCTACGATATGAGGTGAGTTCTCGGTGACTCTGGCACCATCACCCGAAATAACATCGTCACTCGGGGTTGTCAAATATCCTACTTTTGCAATTCCAAAGTAAAATTTAGAGACTAAATTCTACAGGAAGAATTGAATTGGGGATGATAAAATGTATTTTTTATTAAATTGATGAACTCGAGCTGTTCCAGAAATTAATATTAGATTTTTTTTTTGATGTCTGCATTCTACAAATAGATCGTCGGTTGTCTTGCGATCAGTTTTTCTTCTTCGAGTATCGTCTTTTGAGGGACTATACGAGAAATATAAACGCCAACTTCTATCGTTTGATGGTGACTTAATGTATCATAGTTAGGTTAGAATAAAACCAGAGACGCTGTCAGGAAGAAAATATCACTCATGATTTCCACTCCCTTAAGCCTGGGAATAAGCTGACATCCTCAGTTGGTCTCAGTAACTGGTATTTATGAACGGGAAATTAGAGACAGTTAAGTTGTTGACGGCGAAACTCGTTCCAGTACTGTTGCAGTAATTCACAAGTCGAGTCAAGTTACGCGGGAAGTCTTTCGTGGTCCAATTCAGGGTTGAAAGTTATGAACTCCCCACGCTTGTTCTGACCGGGCCAGTGGCATTGGCAAAACACAATGTCAGTAGAAAAATACAGAAAATGAGACTATAAATATATTTTATGACAGTGCTAAAACCGGTTATAGCTATCGATCTCATACTCGGTATTGCAGTATTACTTGAATCAACTATTGATTGCTGACAGAATATAGTCATATGCTAGATATTAGTTTATCAATTTCTTTCATTGATTGCAGGTATGGTTTGTTGACGGCACCGCCGATCGCGATCAACCTGTTATACGATTTTCCGAAGGGGGAAATGGTTCCGGACTTGAAATTTTTCAATACCGAAAAATATTACACACACGAAAAAAATAGCACCAACTATAATTCATTCTAGGAACTGAAGCGAGCAAGGCGGAATCTTATTACGTTCTCATTTTCAATTTGGAAATCATCTATGATTGATCGATTTAGCTTACTGTGTATTCATTTAATCCAGTCGGATTCAAATGCCATGACGTTGTACTGCTGTATAACAGAATTTTACAAGAAGTCCTAAGTACTTCAATATTGTGTTTAAAACAGGAATCGTTGTCCTCATTCCATTATCATGAAATATTTATGAGCATGATTATTTTCGTCGTTAATGGACCCTGAAATAATAGGATTTGTGTTGTGCTCTCGCTTCCATGAAGATCCGCCATTAATAGACCGGTTACGGCAACAAAAAGGCAGGTGTTTTAGGTTCATTACCATGCGTATCAAGTAGCTCGTTACCGTTGGTGAGTGGCCCAGACTTAATGGTAGCCGGTGCATTAGGATCATCACCATTCGTATCAAACCGCTCATTACCTTTGGTGAGTGGCCCAGACTTAATGGTAGCCGGTGCATTAGGCTCATTACCATTCGTATCAAACCGCTCATCACCGTTGGTGAGTGGCCCAGACTTAATGGTAGCCGGTGCATCAGGCTCATTACCATTCGTATCAAACCGCTCATCAGCGTTGGTGAGTGGCCCATACTTAATGGTAGCCGGTGCATTAGGCTCATTACCATTTGAATCAAACCGCTCATTAGCGTTGGTGAGTGGCCCAGACTTAATGGTAGCCGGTGCATTAGGCTCATTACCATTCGTATCAAACCGCTCATTAGCGTTGGTGAGTGGCCCAGACTCAATGGTAAAAGAAGATGAGCCTTCGTTAGCCAGAAAGTATCCAAACAAAACTAATGTACGTCGACGGCAGTTAATTAAAAACATTCATTGACGATGAAATATATAATTTTGATCTTATCAATATTTAAATAAATCGATTTTTCGAATAACATGTATCCTATCCTCGACAGGCATTGCATAACTGAAGCTCGATCTGAACCTAAGGACCAATACTGTCAGCCAGGAGCTGGACTAAGTGACAGCCTGACAGCCTGCAAACAATCCTGACGTTTTGTCACAATAATGAGTGGAAGGCCCAATTGGGCCGAGGGGAAATGTACGATGATTATTTTCCACTCCTCTGATTGGCCGTTGTTTAGTAACATGGGACATCGGGATATGAATGTTTAGGCCTGTGCCCTTGGGTGGCCTAAAGTGGACTGCCAGTGGAGGCCGCAGATGTTATGTTTACAAATTTAATTGATTCTCCTAATGAATGAACGCAACCTCTACGACCGTCAGTGGTAGTCGCAAAGGTCATTTGTAGAAATTTATTGATTCACCTAATATACGAATGAAGTTGCTGCGGAGATAAACGCCTCTTTATGAAAAAAGTTTGCATGTTCATGTACTGACTAGGCGCCTTTACATTGAACTTTAGAACAACGTGATATCAACATAACAGAAATGCTACTGATCCGATCAATAATAGTTCCCTAATTACTTTAACCTGTTTCCCCGGAATTTTTTTCCCGCTCATCTGGGTGATGTGAGTAAGTTTCCCAGCATGATTACATCTAGCGACCGGTAAATGTAATAGCTGCTGTTCGGATGAAGTTAACAGCAATATGCAGGAAAAGGAACCGCACTTTTCCCTGCAGGGGTTTCCGTACCAAGGGAACAGCAAACGAAGAGTATTTTGATAACGAGGCTAAACCTTGGCAGTTATAACATACTTCGCGTTGTAAAATGATGCGGGGGATCTTATGTGACGGTTCGTAAATGACTAATGAAAATACTAAATGATTCCCTTTGGGAGTTGATATGGTTTGCTAACGTACGATAACAAGCGACTTATATCAGTCGGCGTGTAAAATACTCACCTGACTCTCAATGTAAATATTCGTATAAACACTCTAGTGACATTAAAAGAAACAGAATTACAGAAATTATGTGAAGTCAACACATTCACGAATCGAAAATATCATTATGAAATATGCACATTCTAAGGGAATAGAGAGTTGATCAAATCTTTATGTGTAATATTGTGTACTGTGATAATTGTATCATATTATATATCATTCAAAATTCGCAATCGAAAAATAAAAGCATACCAATAATATATCGGTTTACACTGACGTTAGTAAAGAATATTTAACCCAAGCATCGCATTATCATCTGAAAAATGCGTTCCAGATGGTTGTATGGGAATGTATTAACATCATCCTGAATCATTCCACGGATATTTCATATTCTCAGCAAACATTGGTATCGACGACATAAACAGCAGTTTTCGAGTTGAATTTATGCTAATAAATTATTCTGAGCTGATGTTTTACAACTCACTATAACCTCTACAAGTTATAACCTTTATTCCTTTTCCCCGGGGCCCGCAATGTTATCATCGGATAATTTGTTCCTCCATTCTGAACTTGCAGAGGAAATGAAGTCGGCAAAAAACATCAATTGCAATCTTTCTAGTCAAACGATTCCACAGTAAACTGAGCATTGATCATGGAGGCCAAATGGCAAGGATTGAGTTCAAATGCAGGCAGGAAATGTTGTGGGACGCATCTTCAGAGAACTCCAATTCCCAGCACGCAAAGCTTGAAAACCGTATCGAGGAAATGCGGAGTTAACGTTAAGCTCATTTACGTGATCGTGTCGAGAATGCCAGTGAATAAATAGAGAATTTTCAAGGGAGTAAAATGAAATAGAAACGAATGCAATCATATAGGGAAACACTCGTGTTGAACATTGAAACAATGATTGTTGCACGGAGGAATGGTGCTGCTTATGAAAGGGCCATAATGATGCACTGAACCAACCCCGAATTACGGGTGAACGCCTGTGGCTCTTCAGCCGTCAAGGTGGCGAGCGCTCGAATATCCGCTGTTCGAGAAGTAATGAATGCTGGATGATTCCTTATTCTCTACTGGCTGTCTGAATTATGCCAGTGGAGTCAGAAATGATCCCGTTTAATCAGTATCAACAAAGGATGACTTACCATTAATGCGCTACTGTCGTTTAACAGAGGATTCCAGCATCCATAAATGATCGGCACCTGGTCGCTGCAAACCACCGATAATGTCGACCAAAGTAGAGAATCTCCATAAATATTTATATCCTTTGCTTCGATCTCTAATTGGAGGAAATACACAGAAATTGATGATACTGTAGCTGAATACCTTAACTTGCCCAACACTGATTGAAGGCTATTGATGCGGACATATTTAAGAAAATGTTCAATGTCAATTGAAGTCCAGTTTGGCGTTATCAATAACTAGAGTTTTGCGCCATCAACGACAGATATTCATATTATACGTTCTGATTCGAAACAATCTTTTATTTATATTGTATGTATTTTTGTATGTATTTTTCCCGGTTTATTTGGTTCTTCGTTTACTGACTTACCCCAAGAAAAAACAACACATATGCCTACTAACCTAAACAGTACAATCCAATGCATGCCGAAAGAAAACAAAATATCCATATTTGTTATGTTGTATGATCTCCCAGTGTAAATTCAATATATATA
>SDVV010024637.1:0-12554 GCA_016164225.1 Gammarus roeselii
ACTTACATGATGCTGTCCACATACATCGAAACAGGTTTTCGAATAGACTGAAAACATGAAATGTGACGTGCAACATCACCGACACGTGTCAGGAGGCCTTCAAGATCGATGATGAGTCTGTATTCCCCATCCACTGGAAATAGACAGGAGTCATGAATTTAATTAAATGATTAAATCATCAGCAACTCAATTTCCAACTTTCAACAGATGCCCATCATCACTGATTTATTGGATATGCCTGGATACTTCGTTCCGAGACCCATGCAGTGTATCTGTTAACAGTTGTCATTCAACACTCAGTGTATAGGATTCTTCATAGGTAAATTTCCATGGACTCATACCGTTGTAAAATTGTCTTTGATATTGAGTATGAACTCCAGATCATCACTTCTTAGTAAAACATGTGTAAAGCCTTTGAGTTAATGTTAGGTAATCAGCCGAACGACCGCAAAACTGTTCGGATCCCTCGAACTGGTGGTAGTTGTGATTTTCTTGTGAAAATTCTCAATGCAAATATTCGATAAAACTGCGGGAACTGAAAAGCATCTGCTGACCCATTGATAAGCGATATATTTTACATATAACCCAAAGCTTTAATCTTTTCAATAGTTGATAATATTTTATTTTGTGTAAACTGCTCTGACCCTAAACCGCAGTCATGGCAGAAAAGTTGTTTATATTCAACCGAGTGTGCCTACATCTATCGACGCTTGACCCCGCCACATTTTATGTGTTGTTTTGGCACGTAATTTATAATGATTGAACAAATGTTTCTATGTGATAAAATATGTCATGAAATTAGGTTGTTATTAAGGAAATTGAATTATTTTACTTAGAAGCGCGAGATGTTGTTTAAAGTTAATTGATCCCATTCGCTCTTCATTAAGCAGCCCACACGAACTACTGAAAGGGCAGATCGGATGCCCCGGGGCTGTCAGTGGGCGGACCTACCTACAACCACTTATATTTTATAGGTACCTACGGAAGCAGGCATAATACAACCTTCTGTCGAACTAGTCGAGATTTTGCACCTAATAATCTTATTGGTATCCATTGTATCATTAACAGACTGACCATCGACACATCCATCGCATGACTAAGCTCAAATAATCTCAGGCCATATACAAATTGCAACCCTAGTTGGGAGGCTTGACCAGAGTCTCCTTGACTCGTGTCCCAGACTTTACGTTCTCATCGCCGAGAGGTCGTTTGAGGCAATTAGAGTCTATGTCGGGCCGTATGATCGGCTGAGCCTCGTCGCGCTCGTACTTCAGCATTCCTTCGGCGCCCACTGGTAAAGGGAAGAAAAGAAACTCCTTGGATGACCAACTAAATGAAGCCTTGGCGAGCCTCAGCAGACAGTTGAGTTCTTAAAAGAAGGTTGATAATGCACCTTAACGGTAAGTTGATGGGGCATCAACATAGTTGGTTGATGGGGCACCGAAACAGGAGGCTGGTAGTGCACCTTAACAGTAGATTGATAGGGCACCTATTCCTTTTTATGGAGCCCGAAGGCCCAGGAAGATGTCTCCACCGTTTATTTCCTGAGGATTCCTAGGACAGAAAGACCCCTGGCCTCAACTCTGTTCTCCAGAGGTTGACGTCTAACCCTACTGCCGCGCCAACTCCAGCCCTGTTGGGGTTACACTGCCGCCAACTCCAGCCCTGTTGGGGTTACACTGCCGCCGCCTCCAGCCCTGCTAGGGTTACACTGCCGCCGCCTCCAGCTCTCCTGGGGTTACACTGCCGCCGCCTCCAGCCTTGCTGGGGTGGTTACACTGCCGCCGCCCCCAGCCCTGCTGGGTTACACTGCTGCCACCTCCAGCCCTGTTGGGGTTACATTGCCGCCGCCTCCAGCCCTGCTGGGGTTACACTGCCGCCGCTTCTAGCCCTGCTGGGGTTACTCTGCCGCCGCCACGAGCCCTGCTGGGGTTACTCTGCTGCTGCCTCCAGCCCTGTTGTGGTTACACTGCTGCTGCCTCCAGCTCTGCTGGGGTTACACTGCCGCCGCCTCCAGCCCTGCTGGGGTTACACTGCCGCCGCCTCCAGCCCTGCTGGGGTTACACTGCCGCCGCCTCCAGCCCTGCTGGGTTTACACTGCCGCCGCCTCCAGCCCTGCTGGGGTTACAGACCAACAGATATGACCCATAACTCCCTGAGTTGATAGCCTTACAAGCTAATTGAATCTTGACTTGCACCTAAACGGTAGGTTGATAGTGCACCTAAGCGGTAGGTTGATAGTGCACCTAAACGGTAGGCTGATAGTGCATCTAAACGGTAGGTTGATAGTGCACCTAAGCGGTAGGTTGATAGTGCACCTAAACGGTAGGTTGATAGTGCACCTAAACGGTAGGTTGATAGTGCATCTAAACGGTAGGTTGATAGTGCATCTAAACGGTAGGTTGATAGTGCATCTAAACGGTAGGTTGATAGTGCACCTAAACGGTAAGTTGATAGTGCACCTAAATGGTAGGTTGATAGTGCACCTAAACGGTAGGTTGATAGTGCACCTAAACGGTAGGTTGATAGTGCACCTAAACGGTAGGTTGATAGTGCACCTAAACGGTAGGTTGATAGTGCATCTAAACGGTAGGTTGATAGTGCATCTAAACGGTAGGTTGATAGTGCATCTAAACGGTAGGTTGATAGTGCACCTAAACGGTAAGTTGATAGTGCACCTAAACGGTAGGTTGATAGTGCACCTAAATGGTAGGTTGATAGTGCATCTAAACGGTAGGTTGATAGTGCATCTAAACGGTAGGTTGATAGTGCACCTAAACGGTAGGTTGATAGTGCACCTAAACGGTAGGTTGATAGTGCACCTAAACGTAATTATCAGGAGAGTGAAGGCTAATGTGTGTAGACCAAAGGTCAATGCATTATTTAACAAACTATTTCAAGTTGAGAATCTTGATCTTTGGTGGTACAGTTTATTATGATACGACAGCTGCATCATGAGAAACGTTAAGTACATGAAGCAGCGGAGTCATGAGAGCAGCGTAAATCATTATGAGACAGCTGCATCATGAGAAACGTTAAGTACATGAAGCAGCGGAGTCATGAGAGCAGCGTAAATCATTATGAGACAGCTGCATCATGAGAAACGTTAAGTACATGAAGCAGCGGAGTCATGAGAGCAGCGTAAATCATTATGAGACAGCTGCATCATGAGAAACGTTAAGTACATGAAGCAGCGGAGTCATGAGAGCAGCGTAAATCATTATGAGACAGCTGCATCATGAGAAACGTTAAGTACATGAAGCAGCGGAGTCATGAGAGCAGCGTAAATCATTATGAGACAGCTGCATCATGAGAAACGTTAAGTACATGAAGCAGCGGAGTCATGAGAGCAGCGTAAATCATTATGAGACAGCTGCATCATGAGAAACGTTAAGTATATGAAGCAGCGGAATTATGAGAGCAGCGTAAATCATTATGAAACAGCTGCATCATGAGAGCAGAGTAAAGTATGACAGCTGCATCATGAGAGCAGAGTAAGGTATGAGACAGCTGAATCATGAGAGCAGAGTTATGTATGAGACAGCTGCATCATGAGAGCAGAGTAAAGTATGACAGCTGCATCATGAGAGCAGAGTAATGTATGAGGCAGCTGCATCATGAGAGCAGAGTAAAGTATGACAGCTGTATCATGAGAGCAGAGTAATGTATGAGACAGCTGCATCATGAGAGGACAGAGTAAAGTATGACAGCTGCATCATGAGAGCAGAGTAATGTATGAGACAGCTGCATCATGAGAGCACAGTATAGTATGACAGCTGCATCATGAGAGCAGAGTTATGTATGAGACAGCTGCATCATGAGAGCAGAGTAAAGTATGACAGCTGCATCATGAGAGTAGCGTAATGTATGAGACAGCTGCATCATGAGAGCAGCGTAAAGTATGACAGCTACATTATGAGAGCAGCGTAATGCATGAGACAGCTGCATCATGAGAGCAGCGTAGAGTATATGAGACAGCTGATTAATTAGAAAAGAAAAAAATTTAAAGAGTCACCTGCATCACGTGAGACGACGTCCATCCGCATTCGTGACTCTGTCTGAGTCCTGCACGAAAGGTTAGACACAAAAAATTACCAACAAAATATGTCGCAAAAGGCACGTGCCTGCCTGTAACGGCAAGAATGGCACCCTGCACACGACAAAAATTGTCCTGAACATATCACGTTGGTAATTCATTGCTCTGTGTGTGGAGCCGGCCACGCGCACTGTGTTGTGCACCGGCCATGCGCACTGTGTTGTGCACCGGCCACGCGCACTGTGCTGTGCACCGGCCACGCGCACTGTGTTGTGCACCGGCCACGCGCACTGTGCTGTGCACCGGCCACGCGCACTGTGTTGTGCAGCGAACAGCACACAACACCCCTTCAGTGAGCTCTCGCTCCAATAAAATGACCTCCACTGTGTGCTGTGGTGTGCCCCTCAGTGTGCGCTGAGGTGTGCCCTCCTGTGTGCGCTGGGGTATGCCATCCAGTGAGCACTGTGGTGTGCCCTCCAGTGTCCGCTGTGGTGTACCTTCCAGTGAGCGCTGATTACAAGTGTTTACAAGTGTAAGAAGACAACAACCGGCCTTTTGCGTGTATGCACTGTGGTGATCACTAAAGTGTGCGTTGTGGTGATTCCTCCAGTGTGCACTGTGATGTGTCCTTCAGTGTGCATTGTGATGTGCCCTACAGTGTGGTTGCTGTGGCATGCCCTCTCATTGCAGACCCACGTGCTTGTTCCCTCATCTGACGAGGCCATTAAAGGGGTCCTTATGCTGGTCAACATCGCATACAAACCGATTAGGGTCCGGTCCTCGAACTATCAGATGCTCTGATGGAATAAATGATCCAGCCTCTCACCAAAGAGATTGGGTGGATGGATGCCGCTCGGAGGCCCAAATTGCACTGATGGTTGTGCACTAGCCCTGTTGGAGTGCAGTGCACCACTTGAGTGCGTTTTGAATGTTTCAATACAGCATATTATCATTATTATTAAAATGCGCTAATGGAGAAGCATCCCCACGATTAATCAGATGTATGACATCAAGCTGACAACCTAGTGACGACACGCTGACGTTACGCTGACGACACACTACATCACGCTGACAGCACAATAACATCTCGATGACAGCACACTGACATCACGCTGACGACATACTGACATAATCCTAACAGCACACTGACATCACGCTGACGACATACTGACATCACGCTAACAGCACACTGACATCACGCTGGCAGCACACTGACATCACGCTGGCAGCACACTGACATCACGCTGGCAGCACACTGACATCACGCTGGCAGCACACTGACACCACGCTGGCAGCACACTAACATCACGCTGGCAGCACACTGACATCACACTGGCAGCACACTGACATCATGCTGACAGCACACCGAAGTCACGCACCTATCAAAGGTAGGTGATAGGGAAAATTCTTGTTTGCACACTAATGGCGAAGTATCGTTAGTCCGTTACTATTGTTATAGAGAGTTACTTTTTCTTCGGAAAAGAAGGTCCATCATTAGTTACAATATCGCTGCCACCAATATATTTCGCCACTAAATGGATAACTCATTTCATGCTCGATGTAACCCATGTGCAGCGGGACGCCACGTACATGTCTCCCGTTAGCGAAGGCTTTCGTAAACAAACTATTTGGTTACATAAGAGACAAAATTTATCTTCCTGCTTTCGATGACATTCGTAGTTGAGAAACACGTGACGAAATTTCAAAATCCGTGTAAGTTGACAAGTTGAATATGTGTTCGTAGGGCTCAAATCATGTTAACGCGGGATGGCGTCATAAGTAGCCATTAACAGCTGGCTAACTGCAATTTAGGCTGTAAAGTGTTCTTCTAAACCCGCTCATTTGTCCTTACATTCCGTGAAAACAATTTAGTGTAAATTATTTTGTTTACTAATGAATAAAATTACTTCTCGTTGGTGCTTCTTAAGCAGCTCTAGGCAATTCCGCTGTTTCGTGATTTTATCAGGTTCCTAACATCAATGAAAACGGACCATTTCTCTTGTAGTACTCATGATTCACATGCATGGACCATTGTTATAGTATGGTATATATTAGTCCTGATTTACCTGATTTACATTTGTTACACCTAATTGGTTCATCAATTCCTTTTACGATTTGATGTTTCAAATTAAATGGTATATTGCTCTCAGCAATCTACGTACAGCTACTGTGACAATTCATTTCTGTTGTGTAGTGTATAAAAATAGTCAATTTTACCCTCTATTCAAATTTTCTTGTATTTTCACTATTTTGCAATAATTTTGCTAATTGACTTTCTTCTCCTGTGAAGGTTCACAAACAGCCTTTTCCACGTATTTACTCTGTCTTCAAACACATTATTCCAGGCAACCTTTCCAGACTCGTTCCAATGCCTCCTGTTTGTTTAGTTAAGGAGTTTTACAGTGTCCAAAGAGAGAGAACCAGTCTCTTAGAGAGAACCAGTCTCTTCTCCTTAATGTGTTACCACTGATTGAATATGTTACCTTTTCATGTCATGACCTCCATCTTAAACTTATCATCTACTGAATATCATCTCTACTAGTCATAATCCTATAAATTATCCCGAGATCATACCATCAATTTAATCTCCCAAACAGTATCCCACATCATCTATACAAATTAATCCTGCCTGGTTCTTTCTTGCCTCTCCAAAAACCTCGGCACAATGACCATGTCCCACTCTCTATACAAGTCCATTACAAAATTACTGCCCATCCGCCCATCGTGTGAACGCTTATTTCGTCTCGGCGAGTCTCAGATGCCGCTGGACGTCCAACAGGCAGGAGGGCTAACTCCTTCATTGAGGCACTGTATCAAACTCGAGTTCAGCGTCCACGGCTGATCTTTCAACGGTTGGGAGGGTCAGCCCCGTCCTTGAAGCCCGGCATCAAACTCAAGTCCAAGCAGTGATCGCGGCTAAGCCTCCAGCGTTTGACGTGCAACGTCTTGTGTGGTGGATAGGAGGGCGAACTCCTTTCTAGCGGTGCTGTATCAAGCTTGGCTTCAGGGTTCGCGGCAGTACTTTCGTGCAGCGGGTGAGTAGGCTTTGAGGCCGCTTTAGCTGAGCTTTTAGCGGGAGAGTGGTACGACGAACTCCTTCCTTGAGGCCGCTCCAGCTGAGCTTCCAGCAGGCGAGTGGTAAGACGAACTCCTTCCTTGGGGCCGCTCCAGCTGAGCTTTTAGCGGGCGAGTGTTAGGACGAACTCCTTCTTGGGGCCGCTCTAGCTGAGCTTTCAGCGGGCGAGTGTTGGGATGAACTCCTTCTTGGGGCCGCTCCAGCTGAGCTTTCAGTCGGCGAGTGGTAAGACGAACACCTTCCATGGGGCCGCTCCAGCTGAGCTTTCAGTCGGCGAGTGGTAAGACGAACACCTTCCATGGGGCCGCTCCAGCTGAGCTTTCAGCCGGCGAGTGGTAAGACGAACACCTTCCATGGGGCCGCTCCAGCTGAGCTTTCAGCCGGCGAGTGGTAAGACGAACACCTTCCATGGGGCCGCTCAAGCTGAGCTTTCAGCGGGCGAGTGGTAAGACGGACTCCTTGCCATGCAAGCTTCAAATGCGGCTGTGTGTGGTGCGGTCGAAAAGGCGAAACCCTTTCTGTCGGCCCTGTATCAAACTCCGGTCTAGGGAGCGGTTATTGCTCTTGTCAACACCAGTTTGTCGTTAGGGATGCAAATGAGGTGGCATGAAATGGTACCAAATGTACTTGCACAATCTTTAAGAATTGGTCACGCTCGGATGACCTATCGAGGGAGATCCTCGCTTTACTGAGAGGGAAGGATACTTTAGAACAGCCGCCATGGAATAACCTCATCTTTAGAAGATACCGACATGGTTTTCACAAATAAGACAGCCCACGGCAAATCCGTCGGCGACACGAATTTACCCATTGAAATATTTTCAACACAACACACACACGCATGCATAAACATTGTATAAAACTTTTTCTCCTAACTTGTAGGGAAGCATTCATTCATATTAATATGACCACGTGCGTTATGGCTCTGTTTAACGCTGACTGTGTATCTCAATCTATTGCCTCATGCTAAGCGTTGCTGTTATAAATGCTAATCACCGTTAAAAGCCCTTAATAAACGGCAACATCTCTAATGTTCATGATCGGAGAATTGAACTGCCTGTGGTTCAGTTGAACCATTACGAAAGGAGATCGGCAGCAAACACATCAGTTTCTTTGAAATTGTATAGAATATTGATGTTTGAAGTGACGATTAATTCTATGATTTCGATGCATTACTTCTTCGTCAAGAAGGAGAAACTAATGAAATGGAATTGGAGAACACAATACAGGTTTAAATGAAAACAGGCGACATTAGTAATGTTAAAAAATAGTTACTCATGTGTTGTTATAGTTGACTGACATTTTTGTTGTTCGATGTTTAAATTACCGTCTCCAGCGCAAGAGCCATGCAGCAAGCAGGTGCAATTACCGTCCCCAGCACAAGAGCCATGCAGCAAGCAGGTGCAATTACCGTCCCAAGCACAAGAGCCATGCAGCAAGCAGGTGCAATTACCGTCCCATTCACAAGAGCCATGCAGCAAGCAGGTGCAAGTACCGTCTCCAGCACAAGAGCCATTCAGCAAATAGGTGCAATTATCCTCCCCAGCACAAGAGCCATGCAGCAAGCAGGTGCAATTCCCCTCCCCAGCACAAGAGCCATGCAGCAAGTAGGTGCAATTCCCGTCCCCAGCACATGAGCCATGCAGCAAGCAGGTGCAATTACCGTCCCCAGCACAAGAGCCATGCATCATGCACGTGCAATTTCCGTCCCCAGCACAAGAGTCATGCAGCAAGCAGGTGCAATTACCGTCCCCAGCACAAGAGTCATGCAGCAAGCAGGTGCAATTACCGTCCCCAGCACAAGAGCCAGCAAGCAGGGTGCATTTTGAATCTCACAACAAATGCTATAACTCCACCTCCTTCACATGAGTTGCTGTTCTTCGTTTCATCCGTTCTCAAGCCCTCCACCTTGTAATGTATCCTGTTAAAACTCTAAGGACTGCGAACAGTTTAAATTGAAGGGAATCTCCTGAGCGCAAACAGTCGGGTATCTTGCTGTCCCATTTCCATAGTCGTTGCCATGGGAGTGATCATTACATAAAAGCAGATTTATTTTTATGAGAGCATAAGGTTGAACAAATTGTGGAGCAGAGTCTCTTACGAAACAATGGACTCTTGCATAGGTAATGGTCCGAAAAAACTTTTAGGTAGATTTGTGTAATGATGGCAGAGCAGCAGGGGCCACCTCAGACATGTTATTGTCGGGGAGGTTGTGTAATGATGGCAGAGCAGATGGGGCCACCTCAGACATGTTATTGTCGGGGAGGTTTTGTAATGATGGCAGAGCAGATAGGGCCACCTCAGACATGTTATTGTCGGGGAGGTTGTGTAATGATGGCAGAGCAGATGGGGCCACCTCAGACATGTTATTGTCGGGGAGGTTGTGTAATGAAGGCAGAGCAACAGGGGCCACCTCAGACATGTTATTGTCGGGGAGGTTGTGTAATGAAGGCAGAGCAACAGGCGCCACCTCAGACATGCTATTTCTGGGAGGGCTGTGTGATGAAACCAGAGCAACAATTGCCACCCTAGACATTCTATTGTTTGGGAGGTCTGTGTAATAAAGACAGCGCAACAAGCGAAACCTCAGACATGCTAATGCTGGGGAGGTTTGTGTATTGAAGGCAGAGCCACAAGTGCCCCCTTACCCCTTTCAGACAGGCTATTGCTGGGGAGGTCTGTGCAGTGACGGCAGAGCCACAGGCGTCACCTCAGACTGCTCTTGTTAGGAAAGTTTCTTGAATGAATGCAGATCGTCAGGCGCCTTCTCAGACACACTCCTGCAGGAAGTTGAATGATAATGGCTGAGCGACAGGCATCACATCAGACATACTCATGTGAGAGATGTAGTGGCATAACATCATAGCAGCAGGCGCTACCTCAGACATGTGGTTGTTTGGAGAGTGGTGTGATGATGGAAGAGTATCAGGCGCCCCTCAGACAAGCTCATGCTAAGGATTTGTGTGATGATGGCAGAGCAGCAGAGGTCACATCAGACATGCTCTTGCTGGGGAGTTGTTTGTAATGATTATTGATAATGAGTGGTGTCAACCGTGTAACGGAGTTTTGTTTAATAATGGAAGAGAACGGTGATTCGTTTAATGATGGCAGAGAAGCAGGTGCTATTTCAGACGGGCTTAGGTTGTGGAAATTGCGTGATGATGGCAGAGTATCAAGCGCCACCTCAGACATGCTCTTGCTGAAGAACTTGTGTAATGATGACAGAGCAGCAGGTGTCTCATCAGACATGTTCTTCAGGGAGAGGATTGTGTCGATGGCAGAACAACGACTGCCACTTCGGACGGGCAACAGATGGGAACGTTGTCGTAATGATAGCAGAGCGACAGTGCAACCCCTCAAACATTGGCATTGTAAATATAATATTGAATCTAATTTACCAGGACACCTGGAGTTTTCATGTAATAAACTGAGTGGCATAAGGTGACACGTTACCCTGTTACAATGGTTACATAATCATTTATTCGGAATTAGAGAAATTTGAAATAGACTGATGGCCAATCGTTGTACCTCAAAGTATCCAATAGCCAGTATTTACTTGTTTGAGTGATATTTTATTAGTCTCGAACAAAAAATTGACCGAAAAAAAATATTTCGGGCAGAGAAAAACCATTTAAGAAGATGAAACTCCTTCAAGGAACTTCCTTGAGGGAGTTTCCTCGACAACTTCTTTCCCTGCTGAAGGATGCTGATTATCCCTCGCAAACTTCATCCCTCGCCAACTTCTTTCCCTGCTGAAGGATGCCGAAAGCATTGCTTCTCTGCACAGCCAAATTCAACCGATGCTGAAACCTGGAAGATACCCTTAAATCCCCAAGAGCCTCCACCAACCTGGGCCCTGGCTCCTTTACAATCGGAGCAGTTGACTTATCATTCACAACCGTCGTTTGCAAGGCAATGGGTTCAAATTAAAATTACCGCCACCTCAGAACCTATCAAATGAGTCTCGACCATATGTGCCGACACAAAAACAATCCCAGAGAAACTCTTTACATTCCGGACAGGGAAAATTGTGATACCACCAGATCTCTTGTTTTCCCTTTTATCCGTAGGACCCCCTGGTCACAGCAACCCTCAGCACTGAATCGAAACTATCGAGGCATTCACAGTGTTGGTAGGCCTGTGAGGATCTCAAGACGAATGCTCGTTGACTTTCTCTACTCAAACCACGTGAGCTCACGCTCCAAGTCGCTTTGCTCGCTACTCAAAGCACCAGGTATTCCCTGCTCCACAAGAGGCGCTGCCAGCAGCGAACACTGATTGGCCCCTACAAATGTTGTGGCCAACAATCGGGGTACTTCTTAACCCATACCCCGTACCCTTGCAGCTCTTGCCCGGGCACGCTACGTCTGCCAGCGACCTGGTGTTAGGCTAATCGTTTATGAGGAGGTCGTGAGTGGTCGAGAGCCCACTAGAGAACTTACTCCTTCGCTGCCTCACATTTAAATTGACCAAATCAAGCAATGGCATACAACTAGTGATGTGTTGCTTATTGCATAGGTCCTCCCAGGGGATTATGTTTTTAGGTAACCTTTCCACATCGTTCTCGGGCCTCCTTCGCTCAAAAGAGGAGTCGGTACGTGCTTGTGAATACACGTTTCGCTCCCACAGGGTTAGTCAAAGGCTGTTCAAGTAACACCATGAACTGACAAATGAGGCAAAAGGATTTATTACTCCCATCGTCTTCTCCTCAACACGAGGGCACGACTTTGATAACATGAGAAAAATAAACCGATATCATTTGTATTTAGATCAGTTGCTGCCCATAGAGCACCTAATTCATGCGTGCATGTTTCCTGACCTGCAGGACATGTTTCCCACATGCCTATTTTACATTTAATTTGTACCCTACGTCTGAGAGGTGAGCAATCGAAAAGGAATCCTCGTACTCGTCAGTCCTATCTCACCGTTCATGTTCATGCTTCTATACTGGTCAAGCAGGCAATTGAGCGGCTAAATTCGAAATTTCCCTTCAACTTTGCATCCCAGGCATTCAATGGCAATTGCCATCTACTAATTAGAAAACACAGTGACAGGCTTGATGACTGTCTTGTCAAGCACACCGCGATGGATGCATGCACGCACACACGGACACATGAACTCAACATGTAGACAAAAGAACACGTACACACAGGGACAAATTGACACAGCCACACGACCGCACATATCATGTAGACAAAAAAGTCCATGGGCACACTGACCAATGATATACATACGGACACATGAAGATCACACGGGTGCATCCACGCAGCACCGAGTCATATCCTCCTGAAGAGTAAGAAGATCACACGAGTGCATCCACGCAGCACCAAGTCATATTCTCCTGATGAGTAAGCAGATCACACGGGTGCATCCACGCAGCACCGAGTCATATCCTCCTGAGGAGTAAGCAGATCACACGGGTGCATCCACACAGCACCGAGT
>SDVV010024638.1:0-12553 GCA_016164225.1 Gammarus roeselii
ATGACCTAGGTGAGCAACGTTAGGCCTAAGGTTTTGCCAAAAAAAAAGAGAAATCGCATCATAATAGCTAGCTGCATATCGAGATTGGAGTTAGTGTTACATTGAGAACAAGCGGAGACGTGCGTTTCGTCTTAGAATAAACAAAAATGAATGTTCACGTCTCAAAATTTTGTTTACGTGTGTTTGATGAAAAAATCTCCGAAGATGATATGACTTGGTTCAAATGAATATTTAGTACTGTTGAAAATAACACTTTTCTACAAATGCGTAGAACAAGAATCTTAGTAGTGGTGAAAATTATTCATACGTGGATGAAGAATGAATTAAGCAGGATTTATGTCACTGATTTCGAAACATTTCAGTCGTCTGTACCAGAGTTCAAAGAAAATAAGAATGGAAATCTCGAAATTAATATGATGAATGCAGAAAATCTTCACAGGTGTGATAAAGCTGAGGTAGTGGCAAATAGATTATACCTAAGAACAAAAGAAAATCTGGCTCGTATGCAACTATTTCTTTTGGATGAAGATTGGCAGGACTTTGAATTGGAGAAGATTCGTATGATTAAAGATCACGAAGAAGAAGCACTTCATTTATGGACTCACGGGAATGGAACTGTCTTAGGTATCCATATCAAAGTAATGATGGAGAATATTGTATAGGCTCGCGAAGTCGAGTTTCGCACTGCTCTCCCCCTCAACAATTAACATGAAATTCATATCCTGTAAATAATGTATTACTGTTTAGATGAATGTATTATATGTTATACCATTGTATTAACTTCCATTGGAAATGTGTCGTGAATGCAGTTTTCTTCTGGCGGCGGGAATCTCTACGCACGTCAACTGCAGTTCCCTCTGACGGCGGGAATATCCCTCGCACGTAAACTTGTCAACAAGCAGCGCAGAACTCCAATTTCATGTTTCCGGGTTCGGCAAGAATTTGGGCGCCACCCAATCAGCGCAGAGGGCGGCCACAAGGAGTGGAGGCTTAGCCAATCCGCATCTTGGAGCCACACAGGATCTGAGAATGCTAAGTCCTGGATTAAAGGAAAGTTGTAATTAAGCATTGGATCACACTTTCTTTAGCAACAAAATATTAGACTGACAAGTTAGGCACAGATTAGTACCAGCCTGGCATAGGTGTAAGGGAACAAACTGTAATTTCAAATAACGTAAAACAATATGCCTGGCACCTCAAGTGGTGCCGTCTGTGGTGCACTCTGAATGGCAGGACCGGTCTGATCGGCTTGTCGCACCACGCATGCGCCTAACGCCATCCACCAAGGTACTTAGATAGCTCTCTCTCTCTTTTGTGTAAATGTCGACAGTGCGAAGTCGCAGACGAGGTGGTAGTTTGTGAGATAATTTAGGTTTATGTTTGTTTAACTGCAAAACTGTAGGCACAAGTATTTGTATTTCTTTTCTCTCTATTCCAAGGTTCAATTTGTGGAAGCTATGCCACCCTCTCTCCTGTCGAGCCTTGGCAACCACCAGACAGGCGAGGTTCCTAACTATTGACTAAGACCTTCATAAATGGACATTTCATTTTTCAGGATGTTAATTTAGCGACAAAGTTCTCATGACTATAATGTTCTAGCCCCCTTAAATTAGGTCGAGATTATTGATGAATAATTGTCAGTTCATTCCATGTACTGTTTACCCCTTGTTTTTCTCTCCTGACTATCATGTCTATGTACAAACAGTACTTTGATTTTTTTTTTTTAGAGTAAAAATCTAATTTTCCAACTCCTCATCATTATTCCTTCCGGTCAAGCGTTGTATAAACTCTAGACTGCTGACAACCGAAGTTTATAATATGAAAATTTTTGAGAGTAAATGAAACATAGTGATGATGAGTATGGTTGGACGTACGAACCATGCTGTTTCAAATCAAAACAACGAGGTATAAGGCATTGATGCATCCAGCAAGATCTGTAGATAATACTATTAAAACAGTAATAAACTATGTAAATCCATAATCAAATGTTTATATTATCTTAAAACTCAAAAGTTAAGCAAGGAATTGCAAACATCGTGTCAATCGGAGGTAACATCGAATATTTGAAATCGGTAGAAGAATATGTTGCAAGGCGTGAAACGATGCCCATAAACCTATCTCGGGGTAAATGACCTAGATGTGTTACCGATTGGTAGGTTATAAATCAGAGTCCGATCAGATCTTGCTCAGTCAAGTTTGTGATTCTGTTATGGAAGGATGGGTTATAGCTTGAGACACCGCTTGTTCGAAAGTGATGGGGTAACGGGGGTCTGTAATCTGTGCAAGAAATAGATTAAAATTGAACTAACATAAATCTGCGGGTAATGTGTGGCGACATCTGAAACGAAGTCATCGTCAAGAATGCAAAAATTTTAGAAAAGAAAAGGTTAATGAGAGGTGCAAGTCGTCAAAAGATCTAGAGCCAGGAGATATTGATGTAAAATAAGAAAACAAAGTGTGGGACCATGTGTCCCTTTGAATGAAACTGGGTACAAATATAAATAACTTGTAACATTCAATCACTCTAGGTTTGAAAATGTGGCCTCTCTGCTAACTATTTCGGATCGAGAGTGACAACGAAATAACATATATGTTGAAGGGATATATAGAGTCGTGTGGAGGGCTTCATATGTATATATCGGTGACTGAATATCATACATAAGGTTGGGTTAGGTTAAGATTTGATGGGTGTGAATAACATGTAAAAGTGATGCAGAATTGTGTCAGAAAAAAAATATAATCATATGAAAATAGCTATAACAATCAAATAAATTATGCAATTTACATATGACAATGGATGAATTTTGCTAGATCAAAATTGGAAGTGTGTATCCAAACTGTAGAGGATAGATCAAAATGTTGAGTCAAGTAGAGGTATTTGTTATGCATAAATCCTAAAACGCTGACTGATTATCATACGTAAGCACGGAAAATCTCGAACGATGACACATAATTAATGGTTAAATTAGATTAGTTTAGGCTAGGTTTGGTTAAGATTGGTTAAGTTATGATGACTAGATCTTTCCACCTAACATGACGTGAATCTGATCCACATTAAATATTTTGTAACCAAAAAAGCAAACGACTTAGTTTTAATGGAAAAAAATACAGACCAGAGGCAAATGCCACAGATAATAACCGACCCTGTATATGCTTACAAATGTGTGTATGTGTCTACATTGTGCCGGCATCGACCCCTATATACGCCTACATTGTGCTGGCATATGTGCCGGTATCAACCCTGTACACGCCTACATTGTGCCGGTATATGTGCCGGCATCAACCCTGTATATGCCTACATTGTGCCGGCATCAACCTTGTGTACGCCTATATTATGCCGACATCAACCCTGTATACTGTATACGCCTACAGTGTGCCGGCATATACCGGCATCAACCCTTTATACGCCTACATTATGCCGGCATATACCGGCATCAACACAGTATACGCCTACATTGTGCCGTGACCGACCCTGCATATGCATACAAAGTGTGTATGCGTGGTGTGTTTGATATTGAAAAAAAAACGTAACATAGAGCCGTGTGAAAGAATTTAATGTTTACATCACACAAAAAAAGACTTAATGTCATACATAACCATCAAACTTGAATGAAAAATATATAATTCTTGGTTAGAATATGTTAGGTTAGGTATCAACGTATCTGGCGGTGCATTCATTGATGCATTCACTGATATTTGATCTATGTTGTCGTACATTGACATGGTTGACCAGGGCTCCCCGGCGTCACGCTGGCAATATCCCTAGAACGTGACCGCCGCGGTGAGGTTTAACGGTGTGTTTTACTGGGTAACATCCGTGAATTAATGACAAATGACGCTCAAAAGGGAATTCCTATAATAGAACAGGAATGCCAGAATGTATTTTCTAAATACATATGAATATGACACAAGAAAAATGACTCACCGCGTAACGATAAAAATTGACGCATAACAGGAATGTCACTCAGTTGTCATCCTGAATCGAGCTACAGGCATGGATATCATTTTAATGCACTACAGCGTGCTACATAAGGCTACGAGTTGATGTACGCAGCATAACTGGGTCGAAACACACCTAGAGTTGACAAACAAGTGTTGACAAAAATATAATTCACAGATAGACACCAGCCTAACCCAGCAGAAAAACTACTTAATAAACCTGTACGGCAATTCAGTGGCCGATCTGACACACATGGGGACATCACTGCAGAACGCGGCGCTGTCATGCAAAAAAATTAAACTTCACACAAAAAAAAAACGACGAGAAATTTTAACCCATAACCCTCGCATGTCAATACTATAGACACAACACAGTTACAGTGCTGGCCTAGATAAAAAATGCACGGTTATATGCATATAAAAAAAATCGTTGATAACGACGGAACATGAAAGGTGTATACCTGAAGGAATGGGAACATAACTTCTCCCTTGAATAAAACCGGACAGTTCACTCACTTTCCTCGCTCCAGCGCATGGCTGGCAATACGGTGGTAACTGTGGCCTGTTTACGAATAACATTGTCTTAAAGAACTTGACCTTGGCTGAGTTTATTACGCGTCTAATGACACAACATTTGAGAGATAGATTACGCGCTATGATATTTGAACTAAGGTGGCTAACGAACAACACAATCGTCCGAGCATAAGGATTTATTTAATAATTGTAACGAAACAATTTATCGTAATGAATCTAGCTTTGAATAAAACCCGGAATTGAATAATAAGGATTCATGAACCCTGTGCAATATGGCATTATCGACCCAAAATTGACGGTTATAAAAGAGTGTAGCGTGATGAAACCACGTAAGAAAAGTATGTGAAACGCAACGTGTTTAAAAATTGAGTTGTCATGTAGCCCTAGTTCACTGAAACGTCCGACGACCCGATTGAAGATGCTACTTTGGTTTAATTATTAAGGTTATCCCTGAATGTGCGTTCTCTCATATATTGGTGACAGAAAACTCGGCCTTCAGGGTTTCAGCGGTAAACTGGCCAAAATAATGTTAGCGTGGTAAACACGCGAATAATTTTTTTAAGAGAAATGACTTGAATTCAAAAAATAAATGTTGTCATATTTGATAGAACTAATTATGACTCTTCCTTGCACGCTGCTGTCTGCGTCACACTCTCAGGACCCCAAGGTTCATGACTCCTTGAGACGCCCTGACATGTAACAACGATCAACACGACAAGCTACACTATGGAGCCTACACTACACGATCTATATAATGTGAAACCCCATATATCTGATGATTAATTCACCAGAATGTTGAAGAACAAAACTGATAACCATGTAAGAATTATAAAAAAAAATCAATGACTGCTGTCACAAAAAAATTGTCTTGCCCAATATGATTTACTAAAAAAAATATCACGACTAACTTTACACAAAAAAGCCCTACAGGGTAAACGACATAAAACGAAAAAAAAAGAGAAACAATCAATATATGCAATCACTGACGCACAAATAAACAATCCTATTATCTGACGCAAAGTGTTGAGAGGGGTAATAAAGAAAAAAACTTCACGACTATGTTTACCCGTAAACGTGAACACACAAAACGAAAGAAGAAACTCCTCCCTAATGAAATTACAATCAGTTAACAAGATATGCACCTGATATAGAAAAAGATGCCTAACTATACACATCAAGTTTAACAAACACCAGAAGACATACTTACAAGTTTGTTTGCTACCTAACACGATCCGGAGTAGTTAAACGTAGTTGTTTCTGCTGGAGCTCTGACGAGGAAAGTGAGATAGAGCTTCGCGCTGGTTCAAGAGCGGTGTCCTTTTTTGTCAATTGTTAAGCTTGAGCTTTTTGAAGATTTGGAAACACAATGTTTGATACGATTTTAATGCTCATTTTAAAGTATTGTTTCGAAGGTTGCTCTACACACACTGTTGTAGGCTGTGATCGATTTTATCATTTGAATTTGTTATTATATATTATTGTCGCTTGCCATGGTAAAATTTGTTATTCGAAATAATTGTTCGAGTTGCTGGTGGATTATGTATACAGAGTCCGTATTTGATAATAACAGGGTTATAGAAGGTCGTAATAGTACGTTGCAACCAGTCATTCAATCTCAATTACTGCGTCATACACCCGTTTCCCTTCCACTGTTGCCTAGTGTTCCTTTCTGGATGATTGTTGTTCCTGACAATGTATTGATGTCAGAGTACCTAATATCGTATGACCGATTTAGAAACTTATAACTATGATATGAGTCTTTAAACATATATTACATAATTTGTTTAGTGATAAAATATTTAATACTATGCTAATTCTACGTAGGACGTCACGAGTATTTGACGTTAAACTTTGTACAGATTGAACGTTCCAAACAGAACCGAGGGTTTCCATGAGACTGGTCTATGGTGCTGATTCGAACTGAGGACCGCGATGTGTGGTTATGCTTATGGGACAACAATAGCGTGAGATCCAGGTGGCAAGGAAAGCTTTGCTGACTGTTTTTGCTCATGCATCTTTGATGGGACAGAATTCAGGCCAGCGGGTATGTCTGTCGATCACGGAGAGTCGGTATTCGCACCTCTCATAGTAAGGCAAGGGTCGCACGAGTTCGAAATCTACCTGCGAAAACTTTCCTCCTCCTGGTGGAATGATTTGTGATGGAACGAAGTTGTGACGGGTTATTTTGCTTTTTCGAGAGTTTGTGCATTGTTCACATTATTGTCGGATGTATTTTTTCATGGCTGTCCACACATAATGCGTGGCAAGTGGTTGTACGGTTACAAGTTTTCTAGGATGGGCAATGTTGTGCATCTTCTGGAATAATTCCTTGCGCATTGGCTGTGGATGACCCTCATCTTCGAGTAGTGCTTCCAACTCGTGGTCTTGAAGTTGTTCCTTGCGAAGTCGTTTTTTCATCTGTGTCCGTGAAAATTGCTGTAAGAAGATAATCACAATCCTCGTCGTTTTGTTCAAGAGGCAGTTGTGTAACTGGTTCCACTTGATCATGACATCGTGACAAGGCGTCTACGACTTGGTTCTTTTCTCCAGCAATGTTCCGGATATCAGTTGTTAACTGACTGATGTAGGAGAGTTGACAGCTCTGCCGGGAAATGTCTCGATCCTGTCGTTTGTGAAGTGCACCAACCAATGGTTTATGGTCGGTGATGATGGCAAAGTCCATGCCTACGATGAAGTAGTGCAAGTGCTTCGCTGAAAGGTAAGCAGCAAGCAATTTGTGACCAAAGGTGGAGTATTTCCTCTCCCTTGGCTGTAGTTTCTTGCTGAAAAAAGCAAGCGGTCTCCATTCATTGTCTTAAAGCTGCTAAAGCACTGCTCCCACTGTGGTGTTTGAAGCATCTACTGCAAATGCAGTTGGCGCGTCAGGCAATGAGTGATGGAGCATTGTTGCTTGAGCTATAACTGCTTTTGTATCTTCAAATGCCTGGTTTATTTCTGGGCTCCCAGCAATTATGTCATTATTTCTAGGTTTCCCCGAAAGATGTGTGTTTAGTGGTGCCATGACTGAAGCAATGTCATGTTAGAACCTGTTGTAAAACTGGATCATGTCACAAAAGGTTTTGAACGTCCTAATAGAAACGGGCTCTTCAAAATTTTTGATAGCCTTGAAGTTATCGGGCAACGGTAAAACTCTCTATGAGGTTATTACGTGTCCCAGAAAGTCAACTTCGAGGCGTCCAAACTCACTTTTCAGCGGGTTTATCACTAGCCCATGAGTTGCTTGTCTGGGGAAAAGTCATTCGAGGTACTGGAGATGTTCGATCTCATCTGAGCTGGCAATCAAAATGTCATCGACATAGTTAAATGATATAACTGGGCGTCCTGTGACGGATATGTCACGGAGGACTGAGTCGAGGAATCGTTGAAAGGCTTGAGCTGCACCGCAGAGGCCATAGAACATGCATGTGCACTCAATGGATCCAAAAGGCATGGTGATAACAGTTTTGGGGCTGCTTTCCCTATCCATGGGGATTTGGAAGTAGGCGCTGGCTCTGTCAACCTTGGAGAAGAAGTTTTTTTCTGCCAGTTGGGCTGAGAAGTCCTGCATGTGTTTCATGGAGTAGCTGTCGCGTACCGTCTGGAAATTAGCACTCCTGAAGTTGCCACAAAGTCTCCAACTAACCTTCTTGGGTATCACGTGTAGTGGCGAGGCCCATGGGCTTCTACTGGGTCGAATGGTCCCATCTTGCAGCATTCCTTTGATGGCTTCTTTTGCAGAGTTTGCGACTTTAGGATTAAGTCGCCTGGGGCGTACGAAGACTGGTTGTCCTGTTGTTGTGATGAAGTGTCTTACATCATGCTTAGGTTTTGTCAATGCAGTGTTTGACATTGTTATTGTTTTGTGTTTTTCTAGTATTTGTCTGTAGCAGTCGTGGTCGTTTCCTAGGGTGTTGAGTGCTGCTCCGGCTAAAGCCAGACCTGCGGAGGCAGTCAGGCGCGTGGAGGTGGAGCCGTCTATTATGTAGGTCTACCACAAGCTTGTGGTGGAAGAGCAAGTCAGCATCAATGATTGGTTGATCAACCTAGGCTATGATGAATGACCAAGTTATATCCGTTCGCAAGCCAATATTGAGGGTCGTCAGCCACTCACAATATGTGGGAATGCGGGAGCCATTGGCAGTACGAAGGTTGCTAACTTCCTAATTTTTGAGGTCAGTTGATTATGGTGGGATGACAGAGACAGCAGCACCTGTATCTATTAAGAATGTGAACCTGCTTTTACTGTCGGTGACGGTGAGGAGACGAGTCTGTTTGAGGGAGATCGCCGTGACGGTGCTCGTGTTGTCATCACGGGATATTAATTTCCCTCCAAGTTGAGTTGATGGCTCATGTCGCACAGGATGGTGCATCTCCGTGCATTTGAGCCAATGCGTCTGTGGAAATGACTACGCGTTCTGTTTTCTGCAGAAGGTTTACGTCGGTGGGAAGGACTTCTTCCTCCATATCCATGATTGTTGTAGTGTGGTTGTCGTGTTCCAGCCTTTGCAGTCTGGTCAAGAAGGATTGGTGTTCTTTGAGTATTTTGTCTTCTAGGTTGTGTATTGTTCTCTCTATGTGATCAACTCTTTTGTGTAGATGTTCCTTTTCCTGTGAGAGCGCTCTATTCTTGAAATCCATTTCGGACATGCGTGAGGTCAGAGCATTGATAGTTTGAGTGGTGTCGCTGTGAGTAGCTGTGTTATGTTGTGTCTGGGGCGTGAATGTCGGCTCAACACTACTGATGTTGTTGACTGTAATGTTGTATTCCGGGAACTCAGTGAGTATTTTATCAGTTGCCTCCACAATTTCAGTAAGGGATGTTTTGCCGTTGACCAGGAATGCATATTTGATGTTGATCGGTATTTCCCTCATCACCACCCCCTTGTGGAACGGGCTGTTGTGATGTGCAGTGGATTTCGTGTCACTACCAAGAAGATGTCGAAGATGAGACAGGAACTGTGCTATTGTGCGGGTACCTTGACGTTCTTTGTCAAGAATTTGTCTGATCCGAGCTTATTCCGGTAGTGTTGCCTTCTTCCTTCATGACTATATCCTGGAGTGATAGTTGTAGTTGTGATGGTAGGGCTTTGAGCGTCAACCAGACCTTGGTCTGATCATCAGTGATGCCATGTACTGTGAAGTCAGGTGAGGCTCCAGGCATGTAGGGTGTGACATCAAAGTCTTGAAGTCCTTGTTTGCATTTATGTTGTTTGAACTTGATGGGTTTCCCACAACAAGACCATTTGAATTTTCAGCGTTGGTATTGAAGAAGAATTTTCAGTTGACATGTTGAATGTGTGTGCTGGCTTGGTCGTCAAATATTTTGTTTTAGTTGAAATTCCGTTAACCAATGAGCAAAGGTGAATATCTAATTGCAATGTCAGTTGTTGCCTATGTAGATATTGCACACGGAGTTGTGAAACGCAAAATGTTAAAACCTGAGACGGAAGTAAAATAAAATAAAATTCCTATGCGAGTTGATTTGTGCTGTGAGTAGACCAGCAGATCACTGCAGTGGCTTTGTTTGCGCGAGTTTTAAGTCTCACAACGATTGGAAAGTACGAAAAAAATCCTATGTGCCTTGTTGTGGGTGCTGTGAGTACACCATCAGGCCCCTGTGCAGTTGCATTGAGGCTGCTGACACCAAGTTGGCACAAGCTTTCCATCAGAATCACAGAAATGTAAGTGGAAATCAAAATGTAGAGAAATATTTTTGCCTGTCTGCCTATGAACAGTAGCACACAAAGAATGTTTCTTTGAAAAGAAAATGTGTACATTGAAATATTTTTTAAATAAATTAACCATACCCTTTAATATTTGGTGACACTTTCAATTAAATGCTGTCCTTTAAGTTACCTCTTAGTAGGCTGTTGTAGGATATATTATTTTATTCTACATTCACTATCTTCAATCATGCTGCCTGGCTGTCAATCCAGATATTGAAATGTGCGGTCACCAGTTTGGAATATGGTAGTAGTAACCAGTAAAAATGATGTAACTTGTATTAGATTTGAGTTAAAGTTAATGTAGCTTCAGTAAGCTGTAATGAATTGAAATTGTATCATAAGTGGTATTAGCACTTTCCTGTTTTAGGGTCCATATACCACCAGTGAAAGAAATAATGTATCAATTAACTTTTAAGTTATTTAATAAAACAGTTGACTAATAAACTTTGTTATGTCGTCAGTCTAGAGTTTCTGGTAATAGCCTAAAGTTTATACAATGCTTGACCGTGAGGGATAATGATGAGGAGTTGAAAGGTTAGATTTTTACTCTAAAAGAAACATATGCAAAGTACTGTTCGTCCATAGACATGATAGTCATGAGAGGAAAACAAGGGGTGAACAGTATAACATTTAACTGAACATTACCCATCAATAATCTCGACCTAATTTAAGGAGGGCTAGAAGATTATAGCCATGAGAAAATACCTAACACTAGGACAATGTCAATTGTAAGTCTCCTGTCATACGGATGAGTAACTCCATCGTGGTTGCTGCCAAGGCTCGACAGGAGATGGTGGACGGGGCTTTCCTCCGCGGATGAGCCTTGTAGAGTGGCGTTAGGCGCAAGAGTGGTGCGGCAGACCGGGCCAGAGCGGTCCTGCCATTCAGAGTGCACTACAGATGGCAACACTAGAGGTGACAGGTGTATGTTGTTTTACGTTATTGATAATTACAGTTTGTTCTCTTACACCTATACCAGGCTGGTACTAATCTGTGTCTAACTTGTCAGTAACTAATATTTTGCTGCTAAAAGGTGTGATACAATGCTTAATTACGACTTTCCTTCAATCCAGGACTTGGCATTCCCAGATCCCTGTGCCGTTCCAAGATGCGGATTGACTTAGCCTCCACTCCTGGTTGCTCCCTTGGCGCTGATTGGTGGCACCCAAATCCTTGCCGAACCCGGGAACTTGAAATTGTAGTTCCACGCTGCTTGCTAGCAAGTTGACGTGCGGAGGGATTCCCGCCGTCAAAGGGAAACTGCAGTTGGCGTGCGGAGGGATTCCCGCCGCCAGAGAAAAACTTCATCTACGACACATTTCCAATGGAAGTTAATACAATGGCTTAACATATAATACATTCATCCTAACTTGTGGGCTTCACTAGAATTCAATGACCTTTGGCACTTTGTGTCAGTTGGCGAGCCGAGGGGAAAAGAGCTGCCCAAAGATGAGGGGGCTAAAATCTGGCCACATTGAGAGACAATCACACCTCATTCTGCATGCCTCATACAGGCAGACAGAATGGTTGAACATAGTATATACTAATAAAATGTACATCTAAGAAGAGGGTTTCAATAAAAATAATTGAGGACTTGACGTCTAAAATATACAATAAGCTAACCTGATTATTTCAGTATCGGAGAATTTATTAATCCTGGAGTTGCAAGGAAAAAATAATTCACCTACACTTGCATTACACTTGTTATAGCCATGGTGTGGGAATAGAATTACACTTGCATTACACTTGTTATAGCCATGATGTGGGAATAGAATTACACTTGCATTACACTTGTTATAGCCATGGTGTGGGAATATAATTACACTTGCATTACACTTCTTATAGCCATTCTGTGGGAATAGAATTCACACAAAGATTGTTACACCATGTGAACTGGATACTTATTTGATTATCCTATTACAATCACAGGAGACAGGATGAGATTCATAACTACATCGTAACAAATGAAATGGTGCACGAGGAATTTCCTATGGCTATCTGAAAATGTATATTTTATTTACCCTAGGCTTAACTAAAATGAGACATAAAGTTTCTGTCCGGAGAATCGAGAACCTGGTTATTTCCTAGCTTTCACCAGTGTAGAGGTACATTTGGTTGAATTCTCACCTGTCATCCGTGGAGGCACTAATCAAGGCCTAAGGGGTAAGTCTTGTATGATGCTGATTATTATGTTATAATTAATGCTAACTTGTGGGCATGTTTATTAACACTTCATATCAATTATTTAAGTAGCACGGGAGCTATAAACGTACATTCCTGAAAGGTATGAAGAATACCATGATAGAGATGGTGATGGAGGTCTAAGCAATGTATTCAGTTCCTGAACTAGTTCA
>SDVV010024639.1:0-12553 GCA_016164225.1 Gammarus roeselii
TTGTTTAGAATGTACGTGGCCTCTTGTATGAACGCACGTACAAACATACACACATATACATTTCAATAGTGAGCAACGGGTTTCTGATCCCAAGTAACTATTTGTCTACTCTTTACCCTTCCATTTTAAAATGTTTGTGAGACATATTATGTATTTGTTCGGCTGTTAGTCTAGTGAAGTCTCTCGTATAAGACTCATAACGTCTCACTTGCTTTGGAGAACTGACTGACGTCTCACTTGCTTTGGAGAACTGACTGACGTCTCACTTGCTTCGGAGAGCTGACTGATCCAGCGCAGTATTTGTGTCTCAAATTATATTGTGGTAAATTGGCCGACACAAAACATGAATAGCGACTGTCCACGACCCAGCATTAAACCATTTGTGAAGTCGGTAATCCACTAATAAACCGGGTATGAAGTCATCATTCCCAGACCCGAGTCAATCTAACACTCCCGTCGAGATGTGCATGACATCCTAAATGAAGTGACACACATTCACTCATCCAGTACCCAGCAGACGACACATGCTGACTGTGCTGTCATCATATCCAGTACCCAGCAGACGACACATGCTGACTGTGCTGTCATCATATCCAGTACCCAGCAGACGACACATGCTGACTGTGCTGTCATCATATCCAGTACCCAGCAGACGACACATGCTGACTGTGCTGTTATCATATCCAGTACCCAGCAGACGGCACATGCTGACTGTGCTGTCATCATATCCAGTACCCAGCAGACGACACATTCTGACTGTGCTGTCATCATATCCTGTACCCAGCAGACGACACATGCCGACTGGGCTGTCATCATATCCAGTACCCAGCAGACGACACATGCTGACTGTGCTGTCATTATATCCAGTACCCAGCATACGACACATGCTGACTGTGCTGTCATCATATCCAGTACCCAGCAGACGACACATTCTGACTGTGCTGTCATCATATCCAGTACCCAGCAGATGACACATGCTGTCATCATATCCAGTACCCAGCAGACGACACATGCTGACTGTGCTGTCATCATATCCAGTACCCAGCAGACGACACATGCTGACTTTGCTGTCATCATATCCAGTACCCAGCAGTCGACACATGCTGACTGTGCTGTCATCATATCCAGTACCCAGCAGACGACACATGCTGACTGTGCTATCATCATATCCAGTACCCAAGCAGACGACACATGCTGACTGTGCTGTCATCATATCCAGTACCCAGCAGACGACACATGCTGATTGTGCTGTCATCATATCCAGTACCCAGCATACGACACATGCTGACTGTGCTGTCATCATATCCAGTACCCAGCAGACGACACATGCTGACTGCTGTCATATCCAGTACCCAGCAGACGACACATGCTGACTGTGCTGTCATCATATCCAGTACCTAAGCAGACGACACATGCTGACTGTGCTGTCATCATATCCTGTACCCAGCAGACGACACATGCTGACTGTGCTGTCATCATATCCAGTACCCAAGCAGACGACACATGCTGACTGTGCTGTCATCATATCCAGTACCCATCAGACGACACATGCTGACTGTGCTGTCATCATATCCAGTACCCAGCAGACGACACATGCTGACTGTGCTGTCATCATATCCTGTACCCAGCAGACGACACATGCTGACTGTGCTGTCATCATATCCAGTACCCAGCAGACGACACATGCTGACTGTGCTGTCATCATAGGGTATCAAATGCACAATGACTGAGCTTTAATTACAATGTAATGTAAATTATACGATTGAACCGAATACTACAAATGTATTGCCCCGTCTGCATATTTGATTATAATAACGTTTCATTTCAAGTCGACATACTTTAAAAAGGCGAACCCTACCTTTGCTGGGAGGAAACATCCTAAAATGATTCCTAAAAAGCTACTAAAACTCAGACGTGATTTCATTTAATTTCCTCCACACTGTGGGGAGACTCTTGAACGCTGCAAAAAAAAAGTCAGTTACGGCAGGCTCAAAATATGTTTTTTTTGCATATACTGTCACAATTTACTGTTATATTTTCCATCCAAAATAACACAAGATTTTAATCTCTCATGTTCTAAATAATAACTATAGTTTGTATGTTGAAAGGGTTCACATGAAATCATACATTTAACCTACATTTCGAGTGACATGAAGCAAGCTCACAAACAGTCAATTCCATCGCTTCACTTTTCGCTACGTTATTTGTACCCCTTGCGCGGTCGAAGTTCTCAAACTAAGTGCCCTCGGATGGTCGCAAGCTTAAACCACATTTAGAAGCTAAGAGAATAATCCCCCTATTTAAAAGTCCCCAATTTCCCTCGTCCAAGTTCACGTTAACATATTACACATTAACAATACCAGGCGTTGCTGCTGTTCTTTATCAGTACCCAGTTCATACTGTAGTACGTGTTAGTACTACAGTGACATGCACAAAGACGTACCCATTGGTTATGAGCCCGTTTCCCACACCCTGTCGTGTCGGCTCAGATAATCCCATTCCAGGGCTCTTTTTACGCCAATGAATGCTTTGCCGTGATAACACAGGACGCCTTCGAGCGCATGCGTGGGAAGATCAAGTAGCCTGAGTGCACGGACAATCACGGGCAAAAACAGTGCAGGGTCGTCAATATTGCAGGCGAGCGGTCTATCTTGTGACAACGATAGTGGTTCAAAACTCCGGAACAAGTATCCCAAAGGCATGAATAATCAAAGGGTAGGACACTATCTCTTCGTGCTCGATTGTATTATGATAGATCGTTTGTGGAGTCCGTTGCTGTGGTGTATCATAGAAGTTGTTCTGCTCCTTCTACAGCCCTGAGTTCCCTCATTAGTATCATTGGTGTGTGTTGATAAGATAGGGTTGTTGAAGCTGAGGAATGTGTAGAAGAAGAGTTGTTCGCATGCTCGTGGAGCTTGTGAAAGGGTTGCGCTGATTGAAGAGCACTGACCCATTTCACACGAACACAACCTGCTCAGCGACCAACAATGAAACTCGTTCTTACAATGATATAACTTGCGTTCTGTAAATTGTAAAACATAATCTCGCCAATATGCTGGTCATACAGTGCTCAATTTTGGTTATATAGTGCTCAATTTTGGGCATATAGTGAGTGCTCAATTTTGGTCATATAGTGAGTGCTCAATTTTGGTCATATAGTGCTCCGTTTTGGTGAGATAGTGCTCAATTTTGGTCATATAGTGCTCAATTTTGATCATATAGTGGTGTAGTGTACCCTGCGAATTAACTTGGCACCACTCGTATATAATAGGTTAAAATATATTGAACCATTCTAAAATGGTTCCCTAAAACACCTTTGCACATAAAATTGATTTTTCAGATTTTCAAATGTTGTCACGAAACATGTTACACGAAGCCGTTGGTTGTGCACTTCCCGACGAATGTTTACATTCATTTATCGGGCACGATCTGCTGGACGAAACTCTTCCCGCCACCACGATCACTGCAGCCAGGTCTGTGTGAAAGAGTGGACGTGAATACATAATTCAGCTTAGTATAGCATGGCATGCATGCATATGGCTCAGTTAAGCAAAGCATGGCATGCATGTGGCTCAGTTTAGCAAAGCATGGCATGCATGCTTGTGGCTCAGTTAAGCAAAGCATGGCATGCATGCATGTGGTTCAGTTTAGCAAAGCATGGCATGCATGCTTGGGGCTCAGTTTAGCAAAGCATGGCATGCATGCATGTGGCTCAGTTAACCAAAGCATGGCATGCATGTATGTGGCTCAGTTAAGCAAAGCATGGCATGCATGAATGTGGCTCAGTTAAGCAAAACATGGCATGCATGCATGTGGCTCAGTTTAGCATAGCATGGCATGCATGCATGTGGCTCAGTTTAGCAAAGCATGGCATGCATGCATGTGGCTCAGTTTAGCAAAGCGTGGCATGCATGCTTGTGGCTCAGTTTAGCAAAGCATGGCATGCATGCATGTGGCTCAGTTAAGCTAAGCATGGCATGCATGCATGTGGCTCAGTTTAGTAAAGCATGGCATGCATGCTTGTGGCTCAGTTTAGCGTAGCATGGCACGCATGCATGTGGCTCAGTCAAGCAAAGCATGGCATGCATGCATGTGGCTCAGTTAAGCAAAGCTTGGCATGCATGCATGTGGCTCAGTTAAGCAAAGCATGGCATGCATGCATGTGGCTCAGGTTAGCGTAGCATGGCATGCATGCTTGTGGTTCAGTTTAGCAAAGCATGGCATGCATGCTTGTGGCTCAGTTAAGCATAGCATGGCATGCATGCTTGTGGCTCAGTCTAGCAAAGCATGGCATGCATGCATGTGGCTCAGTTTAGCGTAGCATGGCATGCATGCATGTTGCTCAGTTTAGCAAAGCACGACATGCATGCATGTGGCTCAGTTTTTAGCGTAGCATGACATGCATGCATGTGGCTCAGTTTAGCATAGCATGGCATGCATGCATGTTGCTCAGTTTAGCATAGCACGACATGCATGCATGTGGCTCAGTTTAGCAAAGCTTGGCATGCATGCTTGTGGCTCAGTTAAGCGAAGCATGGCATGCATGCATGTGGCTTAGTTTAGCATAGCATGGCATGCATGCTTGTGGCTCAGTTTAGCAAAGCATGGCATGCATGCTTGTGGCTCAGTTTAGCAAAGCACGACATGCATGCATGTGGCTCAGTTTAGCAAAGCTTGGCATGCATGCTTGTGGCTCAGTTAAGCAAAGCATGGCACGCATGCATGTGGCTCAGTTAAGCAAAGCATGGCATGCATGCATGTGGCTCAGTTAAGCAAAGCATGGCATGCATGCTTGTGGCTCAGTTTAGCATAGCATGGCATGCATGCTTATGGCTCAGTTTAGCAAAGCATGGCATGCATGCTTGTGGCTCAGTTTAGCAAAGCATGGCATGCATGCTTGTGGCTCAGTTTAGAAAAGCATGGCATGCATGCATGTGGCTCAGTTTAGAAAAGCATGGCATGCATGCATGTGGTTCAGTTTAGCAAAGCATGGCATGCATGCTTGGGGCTCAGTTTAGCATAGCATGGCATGCATGCATGTGGCTCAGTTTAGCAAAGCATGGCATGCATGCTTGTGGCTCAGTTTAGCAAAGCATGGCATGCTTGCATGTGGCTCAGTTTAGCATAGCACGGCATGCATGCATGTGGCTCAGTTTAACAAAGCATGGCATGCATGCATGTGGCTCAGTTAAGCAAAGCATGGCATGCATGCATGTGGCTCAGTTAAGCAAAGCATGGCATGCATGCATGTGGCTCAGTTAAGCAAAGCATGACATGCATGCATGTGGCTCAGTTTAGCAAAGCATGACATGCATGTGGCTCAGTTAAATAATGATTTACTCTAGGAACATCATCTCGTACGATCAAGCTAAATAATGATCTACTCTACGAACATCATCTCGTACGATCAAGCTAAATAATGATCTTCTCTACGAACATCATCTCGTACGATCAAGCTAAATAATGATCTTCTCTACGAACATCATCTCGTACGATCAAGCAAAATAATGATCTTCTCTACGAACATCATCTCGTACGATCAAGCTAAATAATGATCTTCTCTACGAACATCATCTCGTACGATCAAGCTAAATAATGATCTTCTTTACGAACATCATCTCGTACGATCAAGCTAAATAATGATCTTCTCTACGAACATCATCTCGTACGATCAAGCTAAATAATGATCTTCTCTACGAACACCATCTCGTACGATCAAGCTAAATAATGATCGTCTCTACGAACATCATCTCGTACGATCAAGCTAAATAATGATCTTCTCTACGAACATCATCTCGTACGATCAAGCTAAATAATGATCTTCTATACGAACATCATCTCGTACGATCAAGCTAAATAATTATATATTCTCCTACATATGACGTCATCGATCGATTGCCCACTGTTTAGTTAACTGTTTTATTGATATTTAAAAGTACATTTTCCTCAGCTCAGCGTTGGGGAGTTACGTGTTTAGATTAAGGAATATGTCACGGCTGGGGCCCTCGATGAAGCCACCATAGAGCTCCCCTTCCAGTGCATTATATTGACATGTTTATTAATCGAGTAAATTGTTAGCATTAAGTGCACTTCGACGTGTGATTTTTAATAGTTCATCTACTAAAATATGGTCATCTTCTTCGGTTTCCCAGTGTCCGCAAATGTATTTCTGAGCAGGTTTTGATCAGAGCAACTTTATTACTAGTCGTACCGGTACAGACAGGCATCGGTGCGACTCACATGCTCTACATCAACTATCAACGTACAATCCAATAAGCGATACAGCATCGGTTGTATCATCCACTGCTGCTCGTGACGTACACTCCCAGTTTTGCCACAATCATTCCGTCCTTCCTGACCACTAACCCTCAAAGTTTGAACACGCCCCTCTCACCCCCTTAATCCCTTCTCCACCCCATCTCAATAACCCTCACCCCCTGCCTCCACTCTTCCGAGCTTCTCACGAAATTTTGCTCATCTTCGTCACGATCGGTCGAAGTCGTGGCCCAGGTTATGAGAACAGGTGCGGCGAGGGTGATTAGTGTGGCACTGTTGTGAGAACAGGTGCGGCGAGGGTGATTAGTGTGGCTCTGTTGTGAGAACAGGTGCGGCGAGGGTGATTAGTGTGGCTCTGTTGTGAGAAAAGGTGCGACGAGGATAATTGTGTGGCTCAGTTGTGAGAACAGGTGCGGCGAGGGTGATTAGTGTGGCTCTGTTGTGTGAACAGGTGCGGCGAGGGTGATTAGTGTGGCTCTGTTGTGAGAACAGGTGCGGCGAGGGTGATTAGTGTGGCTCTGTTGTGAGAACAGGTGCGACGAGGGTGATTAGTGTGGCACTGTTGTGAGAACAGGTGCGACGAGGGTGATTAGTGTGGCTCTGTTGTGAAAACAGGTGCGGCGAGGGTGATTAGTGTGGCTCTGTTGCGAGAACAGGTGCGGCGAGGGTGATTAGTGTGGCTCTGTTGTGAGAATAGGTGCGGCGAGGGTGATTAGTGTAGCTCTGTTGTGAGAACAGGTGCGACGAGGGTGATTAGTGTGGAATTGTTGTGAGAACAGGAGCGACGAGGGTGATTAGTGTGACATTGTTGTGAGAACAGGTGCGGCGAGGGTGATTAGTGTGACATTGTTGTGAGAACAGGTGCGACGAGGGTGATTAGTGTGGCACTGTTGTGAGAACAGGAGCGACGAGGGTGATTAGTGTGACATTGTTGTGAGAACAGGTGCGGCGAGGGTGATTAGTGTGGCACGTTCATGAGAACAGGTGCGGCGAGGGTGATTAGTGTGGCACGGTCATGAGAACAGGTGCGGCGTGGGTGATTAGTATTGCACTGTGTCACTGGTGATTAGTGGGACGCTGTGGTGCAGTAAAGAAGTCCGATAAGAGTAATCAGTGTGACCCTTTAGATCAAACTAACGTGACATAATTTGATAATTTAATTGTGCTGAGAAAACAGTCAAGGAAGGTGTGAATATCACATCGTGACTGGACTCCACGATGGCGTGACAATGAAAGGGAGGCGAGACAGTTTCAATAACACCGCAATATATGTATAGATATATCTTTATGGGGCTCGAGAGCCCCGAAATATGCCTCCACCATTAATTTCCTAAGGCCTCCAAAGGGAGAGAGACCCATCGGCCTCAGCTCTGCTCGCCAGAGGTTGCGGCATTCCACCGTACAACTGCCGCCTCCTCCCCTTGTTGGAGTTTACAACATCTGATCTAAAATTCCTCAAGTTGATTGTCTTACAAGCTAATTGAACACTCGAAGCGAGACTCCGTTGCACCACTTGAGCCTTAGCCTTTGTTTCAATCACAATGATTCGCGAGGGTACCCAGAGTAGGCAAATAATCGTCGGCTGATGCCGCGTTTCATGAGGCTGCTGGACTTAACAATAACACCGGTGGTCTCGATAGAAAGGGCTCAAAATAGTAACGGTCACGATAAGACAGCTGCGCATTGACAGCCTTACCTGCCTCGAAAGAAGTGGTAGGCAGGTAACTCGGCGCACGGAGGTCTACGAAGGTACATTCCCATCAATGGTTTTTCCCTCTAGAGAAGGGGAAATCCGCAACGCCGATAGAAAGCTTACCGTCGCCACGATCGATACAAAGCTCACGGATCGTACCAAGGTCGATTTTAAACATTGATCGTTCAACAATGTCATTAAGCGCCAAATGCCTGGGATGACGACCACCGCTGTAAAGGCATGAGAGCGCATGATCGCCTGATTCACCCATGCACTGACCGCTGCAGCAGAGCAGCGGATAACACGTCGGTGCATCAAGTCTGAGCGGATGAGCTGTTCTATCAGACGATAGCAGTACAGACAATTCAGACGATAGCAATACAGACAATAGCCATACAGACAAAAGCCATACAGACAAAAGCCATACAGACAAAAGCCATACAGACAGTAGCAATACAGACAATAGCAATACAGACAATAGCCATACAGACAAAAGCCATACAGACAGTAGCAATACAGACATTATCAATACCGATAGAAGCAAAACATACAATAGCAATACAGACAATAACCCTTCAGACAATAACTCTACAGACAATAGCAATTCAGACAATAGCAATACAGACAATAGCGATACAGACAATAGCAATGACGACAATAACAGTACGGGCAATAGTAATGCTGACAATATCAATGCAGACAATAGCAATACGCGAGGCAAGGAGGGGAAAACGAGAGTCAGAGTAAGTGGAGACGGGGGGCAAAGACTGGAAACGGGAGGGACTGGTGACGGAAAACAGAGTAATGGCGGCAGGCATGAGCGAAAGTCGAAACCAGGGAGAGTTGACAGGATGCAAATGCTGGAGATTGGCTGCGAAGACGGGTGACGGGAGGCAGGCACGAGAGACGGGACAAAAACTGCAGATAAGCGGCAAAAGAGAGGAGACGGGAAGCCAGTATGGGAGACAGAAAGGGAGACGGGAGGCAAGTACGGAAGACAGGGAGCAAAAACGAAAGCTAAGAAGAAAAGACAAGAGACAGCAAGCGAGAGGAGACAGGAAGCAAGTACGGGAGACAGAAAGGAAGACATGAAGAAATGGGCCCATAGAATGTATAGGAAGCAAGAACAAGAGGCAGAGGGCAAAGACTTGAGACGAGAAGCAATAACTGATGACGAGAGGTATGCAGGAATGAAAGATGGGAGTCGTGATGAGAAGAAGGGAGGTAAGTACAAGAGACGGGAACCAAATTAGGGAAACGGGATGCAATTAGGGGAGATCAATGGCAAGAAGACGAGATAAAAGGCAGTGCGGAGCGACGTGAGGGGAAACGTGCGGCAATGAGGGTATATGCGAGGCAAAGAGGAGAGACGTGCGGCAATGAGGGTAAACGTGAGAGAAGGAGGGGGAGACGTGTGGCAAGGGAGAGAGACGTACATAAATGAGGATAGATATGAGGCAAGAAGGGGAGATGTATGGCAATGAGGGTAGATGCGAGGCAAGAATGGAGAGACGTGTGGCAAGGGGGAGAGACGTGCAGAAATGAGGGTAGATGTGAGGCAAGGAGGGGAGACGCATAAAATGAGTGTAGATGCAAGGCAAAGAGGGAGAGACGTGTGGCAAGAGGGGGAGACGTGTGGCAAGGAGGAGAGAATTGCGGCAATGAGGGTAGATGTGGGACAAGGAGGGGGAGACGTGTGGCAAGTGGGAGAGACTTGTGGTCAGCGGGAGAGTCGTGAGGCAAGAGAGGAGACATGTGGCAATGAGAGGAGACGTGTGGCAATGAGGGTAGATGCGAAACAAGGATTGAGAGACGTGTGGCAAGGGGGAAAAGGCGAGTGGCAAGGAGTAGAGGTTTACGGCAATGAGGGTAGATGTGAGGCAAGGAGGGGGAGACGGGTGGTAAGTGGGAGAGACGCGTGGCAAGGAAAGAGACGTGTGGCAAGGGAGGGATACGTGCGGCAATGAGGGTAGATGTGAGGCAAGGAGGGGGAAACGTGTGGCAATGAGGGAGACGTGCGGCAAAGAGGGTGGACGTAAAGCAAGGAGGGAAGACGTGTGGCAATGAGGGTAGATGTGAGGCAAGGAGGGGGAGACGTGTGTCAAGGGGGAGAGACGTGCGGCAATGAGGGTAGACGTGAGGCAAAAGAAACGGGAGAAGCTAGAGAGTCAAAAGGCAGCAAGCATGGCTGGCAGAGCGGCCTGTTCACATCATATAGAAGGATGACAATTCTGGGCAACTTTCTGTCGACATCGCAATAATTACTTTGACTCTGGGTTGCCATTTTTGTTGACTCCAAATGGATTAAAAAGGATTTTCATAATTATTAATTAAAGAAAAAAAAGATTTGGATGACAAATATTTGTTGATCAATTGGAAACTAGAAAGAATATTCGTCGACTCTGATGCCATACTTTTTTATTTGGAGTGCACAGAACCAGAAGCAATGAGAGAAGACATTGCAAGGATAGAGACAAAACTGCTCATTGAATTCAACCTATTTTGAGCAGAGCAACATCTGCCTGTACCAGCTGACTGTATGCCCAATTGCAAGCAGGCAGCATCACCCTCACAGCATCACCCTAACAGTATAGTTACATTCTTCCCGCAGACATCACAGGCAACTGAACCAGTAAAAACAATCGAAACTCCGACGCACTGATGAGTGCAGTAGGCCAACTTACACTGCAATAAGGCGCACTAGGCACCGGAGTGTAGTATTGTGGGATGAGCAACTCATTCTATTATTGTGATGGTTCGGTGAACAATAGAGCAAGCTTAGTACAAACTAGAATTGGCCCAATTCAACCTTTGACTACAATGAGGTAGACATCACCCATCAATATTCCGCCCCACTCTGGGTATGCCAACGACAATATTACGATAATGCTGATGGCCATTTAATGCATGTAGTTGGGGATGGTGATTCCACTATACCAATCTATGTGTTATTAGTCCTGCCTATTACCAATAATAAACAAACAAATATATATAAAAAGTATTGTTCGGAACGGAAAAAAATTATGTGAATTCGTTTTTGTCTCGTGTTTATATGGTTCTACTTGAAATAATTTCATCATTCATAGTTCTAATATAGAACCATATAAATAATTTTAACATTTGCGTCAGGCCGATGTTTGTAGTACTGCACGCCAATCACATGCACATATCCCACTCCGTTTTCTGTTCCGAGGGGATTTTCTTTTCGGAGTGGGTTACAAATTATTTTCTAATTGAGAGTGTCATTATTTTAATAATATTGTCGGTGGTTAGTTTACTTTCGGCAATATCTCTGAGAAACCTTAATGTACGGAGTAGAGCAAATATTATTTTTTCCTGTAAATTGTATTCCATATAGGCCATTGTTAAATTAAAATAGCAAGTATGTTATTAACTGTAAGTCTATCTGTGATTTTTTACAAAATTTCACTATGAAATTAATGTATTCATGAATGTTCGAGTAAAAAAAAAAATCACTGCTATTTTTTTTGTTTTATTTGTGCATTCAAGTGCTATGGATATCAAATATTCCATCAGATGACCAAATTAAATAAATTATATCTATATTGGCACCTTAATATGCATGCAGATGTGTTCATATAGTCCCGTATATCGATTTTGACAACTTCATACAATCCATAATGATCGCCTGGTATTAAGATACCTGCAAGGACACGACCATACCGCATTAGCCATGTATATATTACCTGGCTCATGTCGAGAGTGTGTTACTTATGGGCTTGTTACCTATGGGCTTTATAATTTAGCAAGGCAACTTGATAAATCAAGACCCGTGTGACAGTCCTTGGCCGTACACACTGTCGGATCCAAACGTATCTTTGCTGAAGGTTCCCATGCGCTGACCAAGCACGGCACCAGGCATGATTCTGCAAAATTTGTTTGTGACGAGGATTTATGAGTATATGAGAGTTATCGTGGTCTTGTATACACGACCCTATGTTGTAGGGCCAAAGGGAGCGAGGGAGACCACTCACGCTTACATGGGATGAAGGAAGGGGGGGGAGGGGTAAGTGGGAGGCGTGATAATCTTTGTTCTTAAAACGTTGGTAATAAATCTAGCACGAGATCGTGCAAAATGGGCTGCACTGTGTTCCTGGGAGCATCCAGGGTCCGACGGGGTGAAATGGGCTACATTGTAGTTCCATGAACAACCGGTGTCCGGCGATCAGCAACCAGTGTCCGGCGAGCAGCAACCAGTGTCCGGCGAGCAGTAACAAGCTAGTTGTGGTTCTATGAGCAACCAGTGTCCGGCGAGCAGTAACAAGCTAATTGTGGTTCTATGAGCAACCAGTGTCCGGCGAGCAGTAACAAGCTAATTGTGGTTCCATGAGCAACCAGTGTCCGGCGAGCAGTAACAAGCTAGTTGTGGTTCCATGAACAACCGGTGTCCGGCGATCAGCAACCAGTGTCCGGCGAGCAGCAACCAGTGTCCGGCGAGCAGTAACAAGCTAGTTGTGGTTCTATGAGCAACCAGTGTCTGGCGAGCAGTAACAAGCTAGTTGTGGTTCTATGAGCAACCAGTGTCTGGCGAGCAGTAACAAGCTAATTGTGGTTCTATGAGCA
>SDVV010024640.1:0-12553 GCA_016164225.1 Gammarus roeselii
ATTTATATGTACATACTCTTCAAACAGGATCTTTAATAGCATGGATGTCACATCTTCCAAACGCTTGAATCATGAAATCAATCCACTCAAAGTTTGGTCTGAGATGCCCGAACTATATCAGAATAAGTGAATCTACTCTGTCCTTTAACGTTTCCACCCTTCCGGTTATAATTCGAATAACTTCGTTATTGAGCCTATCTCATAACCTCACTCTAGTGATGCACCTCAAGCATCCAATTTCAAAACATTCAACCTTCTTCTCTCTTCTGATCTCGCCCCCTAAGTTTCAGCTTCCTAGTTGGGACAGCTACCTCCTCATTGAACCATCTCTATGCTTCATCTCTAACGTCCAACAGTTCATCACACTCTTAAGTGCATACAACAATTTGCAGGCTTCATTCACTCTCGACTTCGACTGAAATTTCCACCAGTTCACTATTGTCCATATGAGAGCCCAGATACTCAAAACACTGAACTTCCTCCAATATTTCCCCACTTAGGAGGACCCAAATTCTGATTCCAATGACATTTCGCGATCATATCATAACTTTACTTCAACCCCAATTAACTCACAGCTTACTCCTCTCGCACACTCGTCCAAGCTCCGACACTATCCTACTTAACTTCTTCTCAGAATCCGCCACTAGTGCAGTATCATCCGCACACAGTAACCGGCTCAACTGCCAACTCTTCTCATTTGCTCCTAATAGTTCTAAATCTCGACTCATTTCACTCCACATACATAGAGATGAACAGCCAAGGAAACAAAACGCAGCTTTGTCCCAAGCCTACTTCTTTTATGAACCAAGAACTCACCTTGCCCCCCACTCTGAAATTTGCTCTGCTGCCAATATAGAAACTCCAAACCGCTTTTAACACAATTTCGTCCGCTCCATACAAACGTCACACCCTCCATACCGGTTCCCTGTCGACCCTATCGAGTGAATTTCCCAAATCCATGAATGCCCAGAATGCATCCTTTTCCATCGCAAAAAAAACTGCTTACAGAATTTTCTCACTTCGAAAAAATTATCTTCACATCCTTCACCACTACTGAAGCCACACTGTCCCTTACCAATTGCACCAACCGTGCCGTCTCAAATCCCCTTGGTTGGCACTCCCCTGTACAATTTACCGACAACGCATAACAAAATGATACCACTTGAGTTGCAGCAATAATTTTAATCACCTTTACCATTAAACAGTGAAAAAATGTCAGAACTACAATATTCAATCGGCACCACGCACGTAACAGAATACAGATTAAGTAGCCAACCAGCCATTTGACTACCGTTACTCCATGCACCTCTCTTCAGGCACTCAGTCGCAACCACCGTCCAAACCAGCAAATTTCCATGCTTTTACCACCTCAACTGGTTCCTGCACATTTCCCATAGTATCCTTAACAAATCTTTCTCCCAGTCATTTTCATCTTTCACCACCTCATTTTTCCGGTCTCCCTCTTTCTCCCCTTCATCCCCTCTTTCCAGAACATCTTTTCGTTCCCCTAAAGAATCTGGAACAACCGTCTGCCTCACCTGGCGTCCTTCTTAGCTCTCCTCACCCCCCGCTTACCCCTATACTCTTCACTCTAAAGTTGTCGTAGAACACCACCAACCTCCCTTGCAGCCACTCCTCAAAGTCTCTTCTCTTCGTCTCCACCACCAGTTCAAGTGGAGTTCTTCCTCCTGCACGACAAAAATTTGTCGTTCATCTCAACAACGCATCTCTGAACTTCACCAATTCTTCCTCAACATTTTTCAGGTCTTGCTCTCTCCCGCTGTTACATTTCTCCCTTTGCGCCTGCTGAAAATCCTCCGTTCGGCATTCCACATTTAGTTCACTCTCATTTAACTACCTCACTTCCTCCGCCTACTCTTTTGTTCCCCGTTCATTCCTGCTCCACTCATAAACTTCCTTCAACCAGTAGGTGTTCAGAAATTCCTCCACCCTCATATCTCAACACATGCAGATTCAACAGCCTTTAAGCCACTCTATTCGAAATCAGCACAAATTTCATCAGCTTTCTCTCCACCACTGCGCCCAATGCACCTTCCTTAACCCGTGTGTTCTTGTGGATGTCTCGCATCTTGAACAAGCTGCTTCCAAAAACACCAGCTCCTGCTCCATGCACAAACCTATCAAGTTTTCCTCACTGTCATTTCTACCTTGAACGCCATACCTCTGGGCCTCAATCTCCACCACGACATCTCCAAATTTTGCATTTAGGTCACCCACCACGTTGTATTGACCTCCAAAACTCTCAATACGCTCACTCAGGTCAAATCAAAATTGCTCTCTCTCCTCCTCACTCCTTTCTTTACCAGGTCCGTAATCACTTACAAATGCCGATCTTTCTAGACCTAACTTAACGTTAACCCACATCAATCATGAGGACACCTGCTTCCCCTTGGTATCGCTAAAAGCCAACCGATTACTCAGTATCAACACCACAGGTTTTCGTGCCCAACCTTCCTCTACGTCCGTCTTTTTTCCGCGTACCACTCCAAACTCACATTCACCCCTACCTTTCAACTTCGTCTCGCTCAGCATGCCAACACATCAAACTACTTCCTTCCAAACATTTCACCAATCTCTCACCTTTTTGCTTCTTCACTACCATAACCACGAACATTCAGCGACCCTAATTAGAGGGTTCAAAGTGGCACGAGCCTCTCATCCCCCGCACGTCTTTCCATCTTTGATAGAGTAATTTACAGAGGAAGGAATCTCTAACTCCCACGCTCCGCTCCAATAAGTCGCCTCTTCCGACACGCAATTGTTACAGAAGCATCATTCTAATTCAATGCCACAGAGCACCCCTGTCAGTCGCCTTTTACGATAAGTAAAGGATTACGGTAGCAATATGCTAATCCCCTGCCACAGGGAATAAACCAACATTAATTTTGCCCAAAGTTTATCTCAGATCGGGACACAAAACAGCAAAAAAAGAAGCTCATCATATTAGATTGGATTGGTGTGTGCAGGATTTCTAGCCCGGTATGAGTAGCATATTACTATACAGTTGTGTGTGACACCCTTCAGTGGATTAACGAAGGAGTTTTACTGTAAAACTCGCGACAAATTGAAGTGGTCTTTCTGACGGAATAGCAGCTTTTGAACAAGTGTGCCTCTATGCTAAGCTTTTAAATATTGCAGCGCCATTGAATACTTTTTTTTAACTTTTATAAATGCAGTTTAAAGCGCTAGTAAGAAACTTTTACGGGATGTATGAAACAGCAAAAACTTCCTGAAAGGTGGGATTAGTTCAAATTTCTATGCCATCAGTGCCAGGTCGTCGAGTCCATCTCATAACTTTTCTTCTGGAAAGGGCATTCTTCTCACAGCTGGCTCGCGCATTTGCTTAAATCTCTCTCTCATATAACTTACAAATACTGCGGCAAGTAACTGAAGTCAAGATACGCTCTACATCTTAGCCCAGCAAGAGCGAGTTTATGCTTAGTTCAGACTTTGGGTGATGCTGGGAGAATATATGAAGCTAGTTTCAAGGGGGGCTTAAGCGTCCCTGGTTTGGCTGGTAATAACATCATCTGCTTATATTATAAGAACCGGTCTACCGCTGCACAAATACATTGCCAAACGGAAAACTAATCGTATTGACAATGAACAAATATAGGTTTTCTACAATTTTCCATAGTTGAGATTGCATAATTTTGCGATGCTCGTCGAGTGACCGCAGGTAGATTATTTAAATTGTTATGCAAAATTGTAGACATATATTTGAAAAGATTATGGCATTACACATTGCAACAATGACAAGGAAAATATTAAATATTATGTTCTCTACTTAGCACTATGCAATGAAATTAAAATGCTTTTTTTTTCTGGGAGGTGAAACTGGTCCTTGGCTGTATCATTTACTTCCACTCTCCAGAGCTCAAGAGATGTGCCAAGTCCCATTCATTTTTCTTCTCTTCCAGTAAGTCACTTGACTGCCTCTGCTGATACTATTCTCTCTAGTATCATAATAGGGTTCTGCTCCACTGCGCTCCGAGTCTTATAACGAATAGTGTGCAAGGCTTTCAAGAGCTTCCGCACCGGTAGAACGAGGGGGGGGGTTGGGCAGGGGGGGGGGGGGGGGGGGGGGGGGTTGATATATATATTTTTAGGTACGTGAATATATGGGCTGTGATATCGAGGCACTATATCACACAATAATATCACAATTTAACAATCCTAGTGAATACGGAACGAATGATTTTGATCAATCTTAGCTGTAGTCTCTTCAAAGACAGCCCTCGCATCATGCGCCACCAATAAACCTATGGAAAGTGATAAAAGATGCACGGTATGATATATTGCGAATTTATTGGTATCGAACAGTGAACAAATATTTTATGAAATATTGAGCACCAGCAAGTAAGTTTATCTTTATAGTGCTTGGATAAATAGAACTTCATTCTGCTTGATATTGTGAACATCGATAGCTCTGCTACGAATTATTTCATTCTGCTTGATATTGTGAACTTCAATGGCTCTATTGCGTATTACTTCATTCTGCTCGATATTGTGAACTTCAATGGCACTGCTACATATTACTTCATTCTGCTTGATATTGGGAATTTCAATGGCTCTTCGACACATAACTTCAATCTGCTTGATACTGTGAACTTCAATGGATCTGCTACATATTACTTTATTCTGCTTGATATTGTGAACTTCACTGGCTCTGCTACATATAACTTCATTCTGCTTGATATTGTGAACTTCAATGGCTCTGCTACGTATTACTTCATTCTGCTTGATATTGTGAACTTCAATAGCTCTGCTACTTATTACTTGATTCTGCTTGATATTGTGAACTTCAATAACTATGCTACATATTACTTTATTCTGCTTGATATTGTGAAATTCACTAGCTCTCCTACATATTATTTCATTCTGCTTGATATTGTGAACTTCAATAGCTCTGCTACGTATTACTTCATTCTGCTGGATATTGTGAACTTCGATGGCTCTGCTACATATTACTTCATTCTGCTTGATATTGTGAATTTCAATGGATCTGCTACATATTACATCATTCTGCTTGATATTGTGTACTTCAATGTATCCGCTACATATTACATCATTCTGCTTGATATTGTGAACTTCAATGGATCTGCTACATATTACTTCATTCTGCTTGATATCGTCAACTTCAATAGTTGTGCTACATATTACTTCATACAACTTGATATTGTGAATTTCAATGGTTTTGCTACGTATTAATTAATTCTGCTTGATATTGTGAACTTCAATAGCTCTGCTACACATTACTTCATTATGTTTGACATTGTGAACTTCAATGGCTCTGCTACATATTACTTCATTCTGCTTGATATTGTGAACTTCCATGGCTCTGCTATATATTACTTCATTCTGATTGGTATTGTGAACTTCAATAGCTCTGCTATTCATTAGTTCATTCTGGTTGATATTGTGAAGTTCAATAGCTCTTCTACATATTACTTCATTCTGCTTGATATTGTGAACTTCAATGGCTCTGCTACATATTACTTCATTCTGCTTGATATTGTGAGCTCCAATGGATCTGCTAAATATTACTTCATTCTTCTTTATATTGTAAACAACAATGGATCTGCTACATAGTACTTCATTCTACTTGATATTTTGATTTTCAATGACTCTGGTACATATTACTTCATTCTATTTGATATTGTGAACTTCCGTGGCTCCGCTATGTATTACCTCATTCTGCTTGATATTGTACACTCCAATGGATCTGATACATATTACTTCATCCTGCTTGATATCGTCAACTTCAATAGTTATGCTACATATTACTTCATACAGCTTGATATTGTGAACTTCAATGGTTTTGCTACAAATTAATTGATTCTGCTTGATATTGTGAACTTCAATAGCTCTGCTACACATTACTTCATTTTGCTTGACAATGTGAACTTCAATGGCTCTGCTACACATTACTTCATTATGCTTGACATTGTGAATTTCAATAGCTCTGCTACATAATACTTCATTCTGCTTGATATTGTGAACTTCAATGACTCTTCTACATATTACTTCATTCTGCTTGATATTGTGAACTTCAATGGATATGCTACATATTACTTTATTCTGCTTGATATTGGGAACAACAAAGGATCTGCTATAAAGTACTTCTTTCTACTTGATATTTTGAATTTCAATGTCTCTGGTACATATTACTTCATTCTGCTTGAAATTGTGAACTTCCATGGCTCTGCTACACATTACTTCATTCTGCTTGAGTTTGTGAAATTCAACGGCTCTGCTACATATTACTTCATTCTGCTTGATATTGGGAACTTCAATGGCTCTGCTACATATTACTTCATTCTGCTTGATATTCTGAACTTCAATAGCTCTGCTACACATTACTTCATGCTGCTTGATATTGTGAACTTCAATGAATCAGCTACATATTACTTCATTCTGCTTGATATTGTGAACTTCAAAGGATCTGCTACATATTACTTCATTCTGCTTGATATTGTGAATATTAATGGCTCTGCTACATATTACTTCATTCTGATTGATATTGTGAACTTCAATGACTCTACTACATATTACTTCATTCTGCTTGATATTGTAAACTTCAATGGATCTGCCACATATTACTTCATTCTGCTTGATATCGTAAACTTAATGGCTCTGCTTCAGATTATTTCATTCTGTTTGATATTGTGAACATCAATGGCTCTGGTACGTATTACATCATTCTGCTTAAAACTGTGAACTTCAATGGTTCTGCTACATATTCTTTATTCTGCTTGATATTGTGAACTTCAATGGCTCTGCTACATTTTACTTAATTCTGCTTGATATTGTGAACTTCAATGAATCTGCTACATTTTACTTCATTCTGCTTGATATTGTGAACTTCAATGGTTCTGCTACTTATTTCTTCATTCTGCTTGATATTTTGAACTCCAATGGTTCTGCTAGATATTAATTCATTCTGATTGATATTGTGAACTTCAATTGCTCTGCCATATATCACTTCATTCTGCTTGATATTGTACACTTCAATGGCTCTGCTACACATCACTTCATTCTGATTGGTATTGTGAACTTCAATAGCTCTGCTACTTATTAGTTCATTCTGCTTGATATTGTACACTCCAATGGATCTGCAACATATTACTTCATTCTGCTTGATATTGTAAACTTCAATGGATCTGCTATATATTACTTTATGCTGCTTGATATTGTAAACTTCGATAGCTCTCCTACACATTACTTCATTCTGTTTGATATCGCGAACTTCAATGACTCTGCTACATATTTTTCCATTCTGCTTGAGATTGTGAACGTGAATGGATCTGCTACATATTACTTCATTCTGCATGATATTGTGAACAACAATGGATCTGCTACATAGTACTTCATTCTACTTGATATTTTGATTTACAATGACTCTGGAACATATTACTTCATTCTGGTTGATATTGTGAACTTCTATGGGTCTGCTATATATTACTTTATTTTGCTTGATGTTGTACACTTCAAAGGCTCTGCTACATATTACTTCATTCTGATTGGTATTGTGAACTTCAATAGCTCTGCTACATATTACTTCATTCTGCTTGATATTGTGAGCTTCAATGGAAATGCTACATATTACTTCATTCTGCTTGATATTGTGAACTTCAATGGCTCTGCTACACATCACTTCATTCTGCTTGATACTCTGAAGTTCAATAGCTCTGCTACATATTACTTCATTCTGCTTGATATTGTAAACTTCAATGGCTCTGCTACATATTACTTCATTCTGCTTGATATTGTGAACTTCAATGGCTTTGCTACATAATTCTTCAATCAGCTTGATATTGTGAACTTCATCGGCTCTGCTACTCATTACTTCATTCTGCTTGAGATTGTGAACTTCAGTAGCTCTGCTACATATTACATCATTCTGCTTGATATTGTGAAGTTCTCTGACTCTGCTACATATTACATCATTCTGCTTGATATTGCGAATTTCAATGGCTCTGCTACATATTACTTTCTTTTGCTTGATATTGTGAACTACAATAGCTTTGCTACATATTACTTCATTCTGCTTGATATAGTGAACTTCAATGGCTCTGCTTCATATTACTTCATTCTGCTTGAAATTGTGAACTTCAATGGCTCTGCTACTTATGACTTCAAAGTGCTGGATATTGTAAGTTTCAAAGGCTCTGCTACATTTTACTTCATTCAGATTGATATTGTGAACTTCAATAGCTCAGCTATATATTACTTCGTTCATTTTGATATTGTACACTTCAATGGATATTACTTCATTCTGCTTGATATTGTAAACTTCAATGGATCTGCTACATAATACTTCATTCTGCTCGATATTGTAAACTTCAATGGCACTGCTACACATCCCTTCATTCTGCTTGAGATTGTGACCTTCAAAGGCTCTGTACATATTTCTTCATTCTGCTTGATATTGTGAAGTTCAATAGCTCTGCTGTATATTACATCATTCAGTTTGATAATGTGAACTTCAATAGATCTGCTACATATTACTTAATTCCGCTTGATATTGTGAACTTGAATGGATCTGCTTCATATTACTTCATTCTGCTTGATATTGTACACAACAACATTGGATCTCCTACATGGTACTTCATTCCATATGATATTTTGAACTTCAATGACTCAGGTACATAATACTTCATTCTGCTTGATATTGTAAACTTCATAGCCTTGCTACATATTACTTCATTCTGCTTGATTTTGTGAACTTCAATGACTCTGCTACATATTACTTCATTCTGATTGATATTGGGAACTTCAATGGCTCTGCTACATATTACTTCATTCTGCTTGATATTCTGAACTTCAATGGCTCTGCTACATATTACTTCACTCTGCTTGATATTGTGAACTTCAATGGCTCTGCAACATATTACTTCATTCTGCTTGATATAGTAAACTTCAATGGATCAGCTACATATTACTTCATTCTGCTTGATATTGTGAATGTCAATGGATCTGCTACATATTACTTCATTCTGCATGATTTTTTGAACTTCAATGGCTCTGCAACATATTACTTCATTCTGCTTGATATTGTGAACTTCAATAGCTCTGCTACGTATTACTTCATTCTGCTTGATATTCTGAACTTCAATGTCTCTGCTACATATTACTTCATTCTGCTTGATATTGTGATCTTCAATTGCTCTGCTACATAATACTTCATTCTGCATGATATTGTGAACTTCAATGGATCAGCTATATATTACTTCATTCTGCTTGATATTGTGAGCTTCAATGGATCTGCTACATACTACTTCATTCTGCTTGATATTGTGAACAACAATGGATCTGCTACATAGTACTTCATTCTACTTGATATTTTGATTTTCATTGACTCTGGTACATATTACTTCATTCTGCTTTATATTGTGAATGTCAGTGGATCTGCTACATATTACTTCATTCTGCATGATTTTGTGAACTTCAATGGCTCTGCTAGATATTACTTCATTGTGCTTGATATTGTGAACTTCAATAGCTCAGCTACGTATCACTTCATTCTGCTTGATATTCTGAACTTCAATCGCTCTGCTACATATTTCTTCATTCTGCTTGATATTGTGAACTTCAATGGCTCCGCTATATATTACTTCATTCGGCTTGATATTGTGAACTTCAATGGATCAGCTATATATTATTCTATTCTGCTTGATATTGTGAACTTCAATGGATCTGCTACATATTACTTCATTCTGCTTGATATTGTGAATGTCAATGGATCGATACATGTTACTTCATTCTGCATGATATTGTGAACTTCAATGACTCTGCTACATATTATTTCATTCTGCTTGACATTGTGAACTTCAATGACTCTGCTACGTATTACTTCAATTCTGCTTGATATTGCGAACTTCAGTAACTCTGCTACATATTACTTCATTCTGCTTGATATTGTGAACTTCAATAGCTCTGCTACATATTACTTAATTTTGCTTGATATTTTGTACTTCAATGGATCTGCTACATAATACATCATTCTGCCTGATATTGTGAACTTCAATGGATCTGCTACATACTACTTTATTTTGCTTGATATCGTGAACTTCAATAGTTATGATACATATTACTTCATACAGCTTGATTTTGTAAACTTCAATGGTTTTGCTACAGATTAATTCATTCTGCTTGATATTGTGAACTTCAATAGCTCTGCTAAACATTACTTCATTATGCTTGACATTGTGAACTTCAATGGCTCTGCTACACATTACTTCATTATGCTTGACATTGTGAACTTCAATGGACCAGCTACATAATACTTCATTCTGTTTGATATTGTGAACTTCAATGGATCTGCTACATATTACTTCTTTCTGCTTGATATTGTAAATATCAACTGCTCTGCTACATATTACTTCATTCTGATTGATATTGTGAACTTCAATGACACTGCTACATATTACTTCCTTCTGCTTGATATTGTAAACTTCAATGGATCTGCTACATATTACTTCATTCTGCTTGATATTGTAAACTTCAATAGCTCTGCTACATATTATTTCAATCTGTTTGATATTGTGAACGTCAATGGCTCTGTTACGTATTACATCATTTTGCTTGATATTGTGAACTTTAATGGTTCTCCTACTTATTTCTTCATTCTGCTTGACATTTTGAACTTCAATGGCTCTGCTACATATTACTTCATTCTGATTGGTATTGTGAACTTCAATAGCTCTGCTACTTATTAGTTCATTCTGCTTGATATTGTACACTCCAATGGATCTGCTACATATTACTTCATTCTGCTTGATATTGTACACTTCAATGGCTCTGCTACATATTACTTCATTCTGATTGGTATTGTGAACTTCAATAGCTCTGCTATTTATTAGTTCATTCTGCTTGATATTGTGAAGTTCAATAGCTCTGCTACATATTACTCCATTCTGCTTGATATTGTGAACTTCTATGGCTCTGCTACATATTACTCCATTCTGCTTGATATTGTGAGCTTCAATGGATCTGCTACATATTACTTCATTCTGCTTGATATTGTGAACAACAATGGATCTGCTACATAGTACTTCATTCTACTTGATATTTTGATTTTCAAAGACTCTGGTACATATTACTCCATTCTGCTTGATATTGTGAACTTCCATGGCTCTTCTATATATTACTTCATTCAGCTTGATATTGTACACTCCAATGAATCTGCTACATATTACTTCATTCTGCTTGATTTTGTAAACTTCAATGGATCTGCCACATATTACTTTATTCTGCTTGATATTGTAAACTTCAAAGGCTCTGCTACACATTACTTCATTCTGTTTGATATTGTGAACTTCAATCACTCTGCTACATATTACTTCATTCTGCTTGAGATTGTGAACTTCAATGGATCTGCTACATATTACTTCATTCTGCTTGATATTCTGAACTTCAATAGCTCTGCAACATATTATTTCATTCTGCTTGATATTGCGAACTTCAATGGCTCTGCTACATATTACTTCATTCTGCTTGGTATTGTGAACTTCAATGGATCAGATACATATTAATTCATTCTGCTTGATATTGTGAACTTCAATGGATCTGCTACACATTACTTCATTCTGCTTGATATTGTGAATATCAATGGATCTGCTACATATTACTTCCTCCAGCTTGATATTGTGAACTTCAATGGCTCTGCTACATAATACTTTATTCTGATTAATATTGTGAACTTCAATGACTGCTACATATTACTTCATACTGCTTGATATTGTAAACGTTAATAGATCTGCTACATATTACTTCTTATGCTTGATATTGTGAACTTCAATGGATCAGCTAAATATTACTTCATTCTGCTTAATATTGTGAACTTCAATGGAGCTGCTACATATTACTTCATCTGCTTTATATTGTGAATGTCAATGGTTCTGATACATATTACTTCATTCTGCTTGATTTTGTGAACTTCAATGGCTCTGCTACATATTACTTCATTCTGCGTGATATTGTGAACTTCAATGGCACTGCTACATATTATTTCATTCCGCTTGATATTGAGAACTTCAATGACTCTGCTACGTATTACTTCATTCTGCTTGATATTGCGAACTTCAATGGCTCTGCTACAGATTACTTCATTCTGCTTGATATTGTGAAATTCAATAGCTCTGCTACATATTACTTCATTCTGCTTGATATTGTGAACTTCAATGGCTTTGCTACATATTACTTCATTCTGCTTGATATTGTGAACTTCAATGGCTCTGCTACTTATTACTTCATAGTGCTGGATATTGTGAACTGCAATGGCTCTGCCACATTTTACTTCATTCTGATTGATATTGTGAACTTCAATAGCTCCGCTAAATATTACTTCATTCTTTTTGATATTGTACACTTCAATGGATCTGCTTCTTAATACTTCATTCTGCTTGATATTGTAAACTTCAATGGCACTGTTACACATCACTTCATTCTGCTTGATATTGTGAACTTCGATGACTCTGCTACATATTACTTCAATTTGCTTGAGGTTGTGACCTTCAATGGCTCTGTT
>SDVV010024641.1:0-12552 GCA_016164225.1 Gammarus roeselii
ATATACGTGTGTGTCGGTTATTTTTATCAAAATCCTCCATTCACTCAGCATACAAAACATTATTAATGTAACAAAATATTCAGAGCTTATAAAACGTACTAATATTGTAAGACAATATGTTATGGGTGGCTTCATGTTGACAGCCCCAGATCCCATCCGTAAAATTCCAATTACAATTTTGATTTTCCGTCCCAAAATATAGATGTAAACTTCAGGTTGTATGATGTAACACAAACCTAATATCAACAACACACGAGATCAGGGGAATCCACAAAGGCTTCACTGAGATACACAAGCACTGAGTATAAAATATCACAACCAGGAAATCAATCTAGGGAAACTGCTATGAGCAGATAATCATTCAAAGGTATAATTATTTAACTTCTGCTCAATTTTGCAAAGTGTCACAGTGACTACTATTATTGCTCCTAACAAACTAGGTGAAAACAGATACAGAAGAATATTTCACGACTGTGAATGCCATCGTTTGAATATTTTCTGAGTGAAATATGATTGTTTAATGCTATGAATACAATCTTTAACGATCTCCAGAAACCTGCTATATTCTCCACTTTTGCAGCCGAACATCGTTAGTATAAGACTGTTGATACGGCTACTGAGAAACTAGATGTTATAATTTTTTTTCAATTTTTGAAAACTATACTAGATATTGATTAAGTCCACGAAAATTTTCGGGTAAATTGTTTACTGCAGCGCACCCTGTGAGTTTAGTAACGCCTTTGACTCTGTTTCTCGACGCGATTCATTTAGTTTCAATGGAATTATGTTTGATTACATTTTAAATGTATAGATTTCTAGTCATTTTCTTTCTTAAACAGGGGCAAGCAATCGAATTACAAAAGTCGTACAGCCGCTTCCGAAGTTTTGGTCGGAATTTGTTGCAAAAAAATTAACAATAGCAATAATCTCTTCTAGAGTATAAAGAAAACAGCGTGGGACAAAAGATAATTTGAACAAGTAACAACGTATATTATTGGTGGTTCGTTCTTCATTCATAATTGAGTTAACACAAACAGTGGATTGAAACCTGTGATGAGTCAAAGATTGCGATAAAGTCACTGCGAGACATTTCTTCCGACTATATTCGGTTCCAGATTCACAAGTTTAAATCTTGTAAAAGGGTTTAATTTCTATCCAAATAGCATCTCAGAAACGAATTGTCATTGCTGACGCAATGTTCCCTGCAAGGTTTGACCTCGAGCTAACGACCTATCACAAACAATAATAGCCACGGGCCGACAGGGTAACTGGTTCGACATTGGGTCATCAGACGCGCGAGTGGAACGATGCAGTTTATGCTAGTCGGACTGAACTTTGTTAGTATTTATTCGAAGTACAATTATTGTTCATTTTCTTAGCTAGCAAAGATTGAAGCCTCGCATTACTCGTATTCTTTGATTTATTTTATGGGACGAATTATATTGTCATGGACTTAGCAAACCTAATAAATCTATCGCATAAATTTTCAATATGGCATAAGACTTTCATAATATCCTTTACTCCGAGAACATTCATTGCAATAACTGACTGCACCTTTGGCAAGCGTGTATTAGTTAGAGTATATCTGAAAAGTTAATTTCTTCTCACCAATATAGTCGCTTTAACCACCGCTCGCCATCAGATTTCATCATAGACATTTCATCATCGCTGTGACTCTGAATAAAAAAAAACTCTTATTGAGAAAGCAACTTCTTCTAGTCATCAATCAAATATATTGTTTGCTTACTGATATTTTTTTCTGTGTTAAAACCGGCCGATTAAAAATTTATGTTTATTCACTATCTGAATATTTTTCTTAGTTTCTTTCTCAACGAGTATTTGTGTAACTTATTTGTGCTGGTTAGATTCACTATTACTCACATCAATAAATTGTTTTCAATACATCAATACTTTCGTCAATCCATATCGAGTAGCATATGTTCACATCTGAGACTCCACGACTCAACTGCTTTGTTTCACACGCTCGACTAAAAAGATGACCCAATTAGGAACCAGTTACCCTCCATGACCGTGGCAATAATTGTTAGTAATTTGTCTTCAGCTCGAGGCCAAACCTTCATGGAACATTGCCCAAACGGTAACAATTCGTTCCTGAGATGCTGTTAAGATTGGATTTAAACCATTTAAAAGCGTTGCAACAGGTCCACCTTGGAACCAAGGAATGTCGAATGTAATGCTTACATTCGTTTAATTGTAATTATTACCTACTCATCACATGTAACGCTATACTGTTTGCATCTACTCAATTAAGAATGTATATTTAATTATAAGTATTATACATCGGCAATTTGATGAATTTTTAATTCCTCCCAAGTGGTTTTCCATATGATATTGAGGAGAAAAACGCTGTTCTACAAGATTAAACGTTTTCAGTCACCAGAAAACTTCACAATGTTAAGGAAATGTTCACTTATGACCATGTTTGGGAATTTATCATAGCTACATGTTTGTCATTTCAAAAAATGGCATTTATGTTTGTTTCTTCTACTTCAATAGCTCACAGAACTTCATTGCCTCCCAAACACATATATAAGAGATTCATTTAGCCAGTTGGTCCCATTGCCGTTTTTTCGGGTATAATGGTGGGGTGTAATTTGTTGCGGTTTAGAAAAAATCAGCAATTGTCTCCATTTTATGAACAGTTAACCTGAAAACAATGACAGTCCAAGATAATGATATATATGTATAATCCTCATCGAAATTGAGATTATATATGTTTTCTGTATTCCTTTTGTTTTTCTCTAATTCAATATTTCACTCGTGAATTTTTAAAATCTATTTACTGTTGATTTGTCGGATGGTAACATAATTGACAGAATCTATTCAAAAAATCCTAAATTATATTTTATTCATCCACCGTTACCTCTTTATGAAGATCGTTCACTTACTATATAATGAATTACCTTTTCAAGAAAAAAATAAAGTAATTTCTGATATTTTCCTGCGTTTTAACCCCATTTCATTACGATACTAAATTTGCTTCTTATAATAGGACTGCTTTCGCCTCTGAGAATTCCGGATATGTTATAACATGTTCCTTTTCCACCTATTTGTTTCCGTGTTTTTAGTACTTCGCTCGTAATTACTTTTGGTGTGTAACACTCTGCAAGCGCTTGTTTAAATGCATTCACTTGTTATCGAATGCATTGTGTCTCGGCTAGAATTTTTGTAGGGTATGAGTTAATACAATTAATGTTGTTATCAGTCAGATGGGGATGAGACGAACGGTCTAACCTTCCCCATGCTGGAGGATTAAATTATTTTGTTGCTCAAAATAAGACCATATTTATCTTGTTATAAAATGAATGATATCAATTTAGAAAATGCGACCATATTAAATTGTGTATTGTACTCATGCCGTCCCTGAATGCCGCTTTCTTTGTGTACGGAATCTGCTGGCAATCTAAATGTCATCGGGACGATTGTTATTTGATTGCAACCAGATTCTTTCTTCGCTGGCACTGCTGTTCCGAAAAATATCAGCATCGAATTGGCATGGATAAATTGGACTAGGTTGAGAAATGGATACGTATAAAGTTACTATGGGATATAAAACTCCTTGGAGGACAAGAAGCCTCGAGGCAACCATAATTGGATTCCTTGGAGGCGCTGGAACAGTGACGGGGATACATGGCACCGGCAGGCGATTGGGCGAAGGGCTGGGGGACAACGAGGCCGCCTAAAATGAAAGAGATGGAGAGTAACCATTCATTCCGAAAGTATAGAAAGGTCAGTCCCGATAATTTTGTACACGATGTTTGCATAGGAAACCTACAAAGTGCATTATATTGAGGATTGAGAAAAATTGCCCTCTGCGTACAGAGTGGTCCAATTCCACACAAGTATAGAGTTGTCAAATTTTTATTCGAAAATGTTGAGAAAAATATTGTATGCTCTTCTATAATGAAATATTGATTTGTGTCATCATTCGAAACATCAATCCTTCTGAATGCATGCGATTCACTCTATATTGTTTGAGCCATTTAAACACATCAATATTATGAACGCTGAAAATAATTACTGGAATCTGTGTTTCCTAATAAATGTAGAATCCAACGTAACACTGTGTTCTCTATTTGTCAAATTTTATTTATATATAATCGGAACGGGTCGACACCGAATAGCTCCGTCGCTGATTCAGTGCAAGGTCGAACAACTCCCCAAATGCTGCAATTTATAAAATTACTTACTCCACCAAAGCCAATTAACAAATAGCACAACCCGTTACTCTTTTCATCACTGTCCGGCAAATCAACATAAATCAAATCACCAATTATTATAGTCCCATCGACACCATCGCTTCATCGACGGTTGTGGGCCACTTTTGTACCGGCGCGCGTGTCGCTTACCCATAGTGGAGTATCCAGGGACTTGTCAAAAATATTTTGCAGAGGAATAGGATTAGAAAATCTAGAAATAAATAACTGGGGGATGAAAATCTAGGTGATCGATATTAAAGGAGGTATTAACATCTCAAGTTTATCAATTACATCGTAGATAAAATGACAATAATACCTTAAATAGCATTCATTAAGTTTCTAGTTCATGTCGCATATGGTTGCTTCGGTATCGCTAGGAATTATGCAATTATTCCATAACATGCTTATCAACGTACGATGATTTGCATGCTAGTAAGCCTCTGCAGAGTCTATTGAACCCCATCACTATTGTGTTACTGTTATATATTTGCAGATGTAATATCGGTTACACAGATATAGACCTTATTTTCAGTTTAACGTTTTATTTAAACTTCATTTATATCAACTTGTATGTAGTTAGGTAAGTTGTTTTGGTTGTATGTTTACAGATAAACGTCTGGAGGAAATTAAAATGAGTAAATACATTCTATGAAACATGCAATCTCGGTACAGGGATGTCGTAAACAAAACGCGAAATTAAAAATTAGGTCTCTATCTGTGTAACCGATAGTACATTATATAAATTATGTGTGTGTCTGTATAGGTTGTTGATCTGAATAAATAAAATTAAAATGATTCGTAAATGTTCGAGAAAAACCTAGCAGAGATTCACGCGTTCCTACAATACCTATTATTTTCAACACGACATTCGTTTCATGTATAGAACGAGCATTAAAATGACATAACTGTGACACCAACTGTTGACAACTCACGCAGTGAGAGCAGTAATGTTTCATCTCATCCACAAAACATTCATAATAATATTCTGAGTTTATGTTGTCGGCTTTGTGACGTGGTTAGGTTTGTTGCAGCTATATCAAAAACAAGTTAGATTTATGACACTAAACTAACTCATCAATGATTATTTACAGCGTATACAAATTGTACTTGAGCTCTAATGATGAATAATCTTGATAAATTCTAGAAGCATGAAAACCAGAATATCCTTCTGCCACATATTCTTCATTTCTGAAGCTAATCATTGAATATAACATTTGATTAAGAAGTTTAGGAAGCTTCACGATTCACGCACATGCAATTTTTGCCTAAATTGTTTTATATTGAGTTAATTGTTGTTACGCAAATATGTAATGATTAAATTGATCTTTATTTCATGATATACATAATAGCCGCGATAATAAAATATGGTCAAAGAAGTATCATCATATTTCTGCATGAGTCTGGGAGTAAATCTGATTGCGATCTTTTGCATACAAATCTGAGGTTACATTAAGGTTAGAAAGAAACGACTCAGGACAAAAAACAATCAAAGTTTAAAAATCTTGTGAACAAATTAAAAAAACTCCAGTTCACAGTTATATAACAGCATAGCTAGAATGTCCAGGAAGTTCTCATAACTGAACAACATTACGCATTTGCTGTAATATGTAGTCGAATATATTTTATTCGAAAGGATATTTACGCTCATGAATATTCAACGATACTGATGGATCCGTATACATGTTTTCTGGGGAACGAAATGCAAAGTCTACGGGAACATATTTTTATGAATAACTATTTACAAAACTATATTCTATGGAAAGCATGTTTTGTTAGGCAATATTTTTATTATTCATTGATGGAATCATTCATCGTTATCCCAATTGATCCACATATTTCCAATACAACTCTGTCGATGCAGGTTCCTCTTTAGTTCTCGTTTTTGAAATATATTTGCCATCGTCGTTCAGCATTATCCCGTCATAGTTCCATCGACTGAAAGGTATTCAAAGTCGAATTATATTTTTCGCGTAATTTTACACTATATACTGATCATTACACAGGACAGATGATAGTCGTCCCCATATAGTCCGTCGACCACAACCACTATGAAAAGGCCGTGAGGCCTTGAATGAGAGCCGTAGAGAAGCGTTAAGCAGGGGTGGAGATATTGGTAAAAAGTTGTTAATGGAAAGAAGGTTCTATCATCATTGAAGAACATTTTAATGGAAAAACCATGTATTTCAATTATAAATCTACGTATTAGAAACAATATTTCTTGTTTATTTTTTAAGCATGCTCGAATAATTTCTGTTGCAATAGAAATTTCGGCCCATTTTCGAATTCCGATGGAATGATTGTGTGTTGTAGGTTCATCTTTATATTTGGTCTCGAAAACTTAGCTAGATGAAAATAAACGAATATATACAACGGTGGCAAATCAAGTTAACTATCACATGGAACACACAGATATTCATTTATTTGCATCACTTGAAATTGGCACCGTCGAAACCACCAGTTCTCTCGTTAAAGCAACTTGTTCAGATTTCTATCAGAAACATTCTTCATAAACGTCAACGGAGACCATCTCTGGCCAATTTCTAAATTTTTCATTTCAAAAACTAAATTTTTCATACTTTACCTCACAAAATGAACTAATTATTGTGTAATTTATATAATGCTGTTCTTGCAGTTCACACAGCACTTGAATTCACCCTAAAGTCCAAAACCACAAGGGAGATTACTGTCCTAGATGTATGTCTACCTTCGGAGGACAAGCATCATTTCGTCGACCTCAGTTCTTATGGATGATATGTATCAGAGATTTTCTCGATTCCGACCGTTTTATTTGACTAAAACTTAAGAAAAAACATGGAGAATCGCACACTTCAACTCACATCAGCCTATCACAGAAGTGCGACCAGGCTAATTTTGTCAAAACTCATTGGGAAAATGTCATTCATTTCTTACAGTGCAGCTCGTCATTCGGCTTTATGATGGTAATGGTTTGTATGCATGTAGGGGGTGGGCCATAATTTGCTTCAAAGCAATTTTGTAGTTCATTCAAAATGAGCGGTTAAATGATGTCCAAAGAATCAGCAGTAATTATATTTTTTCCAACACCTTGAATCACGGTTCGAGCTTTCTTAATATTTTTGAAATAAAGTCGTATATAATTGATAAGTGTTATATCAGCTGGTTCGTTGCCTGAAAGCAGGCACTATACTGTCCTGTGTTTTTGGGCTCTATCGCATCTGAATGTTTTATATTGTGATTGTTCCCATGATTTCCGTACGCTCCTTACTCCATTGTTTCACTACGGCCATTACTTGAGCATTTTCATCAATCCTTTGCGTAGTCACTTTATTCTTCATTCCAGTGCAAACATTTTAACAAAACGACAGAGCAGGTCTCGAGAATGACCGGCTATGCAGCTCTCGCGAAGTTTCTTCAGGTCTTGATAAACGAAAAAATTACATTTCTGCAGATTTTCTGTCGAAGAAAAGTCTTTGAATGGCCGCTTGCCGGACGCTGAATGAGAGCCGAGAGACGTGTGTGCAGACTTGCACATTGTGAGAGAAAATATGGGAGGGTTATTTCAGGAGGATGAAAAGAAGATTGCGAGATGGCATTCCTGCATTGGTATTAAAAACATTTCTGATGTTGTTGATGAAACAGGAAAAATAACATCTCCTGGTTCAGCAAATGAGAATTTACAGTGTTGTCTCCCAAATACGAATGGTGTCGAGAGAGAATTTTTTCCCTATAATTTGAGTGTGTGCATAGCATTTATTACTTCATGTTACGAGGATTTGATAGGTGATAAATTTTTTTACTATTATAAAGAAAACAACAATCCACAAATATTATGCGGTGAATGAGGATGGACAGCATCATTTGGAGAGAGGTTGTGCTGAATGTCATTGTTTCTTACTATATATGTAACTCATGTCTATAAATTGCTATTTGGTGTAGTGTGTTATGTGAGCCAAATTTTGACGATGTCAGATATTCTGGGGATTTGTATTAAATCCTAACCAATGGTCTTGCTTTACTCCTGCTTGTGGAATTAATGGAAGTAAATATTTTAGTTCTTCCATGGGAATAATCGACCGGGCACATGCCGTTGAAAACATATATATCTAATAGAATACATGAAATCTATTCAATTTTAGGTTTTGGGTTTTCAAACGATTACAGTGAATGGCACGCCTAACTTGGGAAACGAATTCAAACTAAAACTCTGATATCATTCACTTTGAAACGAAGAACATACAACACAATGTGACAATTTACAGCAGAAGTTACTATTGTTGTGATACTGATAATGCCCCGCCCAACCACTTCGTAATGTTTTGAGATCAAGTATACTGACTGTTGAATATGATTCCCTGACACGTTAACAAATTCACATTGCAGTGATGGCGCCGTGACCGATTCCGAGCGAGCTCTCCTCGCCGCGGGTTTGTTCGCCCCAAGATGATCTATCAGAAATGCCACTGATGCAAATTTGTGTCGAATATATCAGGAAATGTAAGCCTTTTCCAATTTCAATTATTTCATATATGACCGTAAAAAAACTAGATGCTTACATGCGTAATAATACAGACACTAGGGCGAAATCCCGCAGCATGGGGGGTGGCCGACGGTAAAGCGCACCTCACACTCTCATACTTTCACACTCGCACACCTTAGCTCTTTTGCGCAAAAGGGTCCGACCGGGGACCCCGCAACACTTCCTCCGGATCTTGAGTGCGGTTTGAGGTCAGTGTCCACACACCAATCTCCTTTCATCCATCCTCACCATGTGTCCGAACCATCTCAGAACACGTGAATCAACTCTGCCCACTAACTTCTTCACCATGCCCGTTCTGGTGCGAATCACGGCGTTAGTGAACCTGTTTCTCAGCGACACTCCAGCCATGCTCCCCGAACATTTCATCTCGGAAACATTCAACCTTCTTCTCCCCTCTGCTCTCACCCCCATGTCTCAGCTCCGTACCACAGTTGGCACAACGACACCCTCATACAGCCCTGTCGTGGCTTCCATTCTCAACGTCCTGCACCTCATTACACTCTTCAGTGCACCCAGCACTTTACACCCCTCCTTCACTTGCGACTTCATCTCAGTTTCCACTAATTCAGTCTTCTCCACATGGGAGCCCAGATACTTAAAAAACTGAACTTCTTCCAACAAATCTCCAGTTAGGAGGACACTTATTCTGATCGCATCGACAAGCCTCGAGCATCTAATTACTTTTTTTTCCCACGTTCACTCGAAGCTTCCTCCTCTCACACACTCTACCAAACTCAGACGCTAGCCTACATAGCTTCTCCTCTGAATCCGCAACCAGGGCCGTATCATCCGTAAATAGCAACTGTCTCAGCTGCAAGCTCCACCCATTCGCTTCCAACTGCTCCGAGTCACGACCCAGCAACCTCGCGTTCACCTCCCTGACCACTTCATCCATATAGATATTGAACAGTCAGGAAGATATCACGTAGCCTTGTCTCATTACCCCTTTCACTGAGAACCAATCACGCACCTCGCTTCCCACTCGGACACATGCTCGGCTGCCAGCCAACATAGAAACTCTGCACCGCTTTCAACAAATGTTTGCCCACTCCATACAAACGCAACACCCTCCACAGCGCTTCCCTGTCAATCCTGTCGCAGCCTTCTCCAGATCCATGAAAGCCCAGAACACGTCCTTTCCCTTTGCAAGGTACTTCTCACAGACCTGTCACACTGCAAAAATCTGATCGGCGCACCCTCTACCACTCCTAAAACCACACTGTTCCTCTCCATTTGAGCAGTCCGCACAGTCTCTAATCTTTTCGCTCATCACTTTCTCGTACACCTTACCAACCACACTTAATAGACTGATACCTTTCGAGTTGCAGGATTTATTTTCATCTCCTCTGCCCTTATACAGCGGAACAACGCAGGCACTGCGCCACTCAATTGGTACCACGCCCGCCACAAAACACAAGTTCAGTAACCTCACCAACCATTCGACAATCAATACTCCACCCTTTTTCATGCCCTCGATGACAACACCATCCAAACCAGTGGCTTTCCCTGCTTTCATCACCTCTACCGCCTCCTGCACCTCTTCCTTGGTAATGTCTGCCACATGTCTCTCCCAAAACTGGCATCCGAGCACACCACCCACAGCAACAATGTCAGCCTCTCTGTCATCCTCTACATTCAACAACTCATCAAAATACTCGCCCCACCTCTTCCGTACATCACCACTTTCCAACAGCAACTGGCCGCTTTCATCTTTCACCACGTATTAATACCTCTTAATACAAGAGAACAGGCCGATTAAATGCTACTGTGTGATGGTAGCAGCGAGCGATTGCAGTCGCTTGCTGAAAACAGAGACCGTAGGTGAATCGGTAACTCATTGAAACAAAGGCAAAGGTGGCACAATGAAGCCACAGTCGTAAATTTGCAAAACAATCAGTATTGGAGGTAGGTCATGTACTTTATCTATAACTAATTTTGAGACATAAATATCATAATATCGAGGCAATTTACAGAAAAAAACTTCCCTGTTGTGATGAAGTCATTTCTGAAGTGGCTGCTCTGCACTGTTGGGTCAAGAAAACACTGGCTGCTTCTGAAATATTCTCCCATTTATTATGATGTTTAATGATTTCCAGCTCTCAAATATGACTGAATGAATGTATCCTTTAAATTCCTACTAGCACAGAGTACAGTGTAGATGTAAGAAGGTCTGCGTGTGCCCGTGATATTGATAGGGATGAGAGTCATGTTTGACGAATTTCACGTGTTCGCAGCGTTCCGTTGTGTTCCAGCAATAGCCGGCGCTGCATTGCGTTCTCGCGATTACAGGACCTTGTGAAAGAGTTCCACCGTCGCTTCATTGTGTTCCAGCAATTGCCTGCCCGCGATGCAGAGTTACACTGGCGCTCTATTGCGTTCCAGCGATGACCAGCCGATGTAAATAAGTTTCACGTGTATTGCATGGCGTTCCAAAGATGGCGCGAGCATTTTAGTAACAGTCGCCCACTACTGTTAAGATGCTCACGCTCAATAGAACATGTCCTGTGCCATTTGTGCAGGTATATTTTAAGGAACCATATTTTGATGGTTCCGAAAATGAAGGGGAGTAGAGTTTGTGATTATTCATCCGAGTATGAAGTTAACACAAGAATATAAATTACATAGCAATTGCAATGGTGGTGTACAAAGACTGTTGTTTGATATTAGATAATAAATTAACATTTTTAAAGCATATTAATGTGCTTGTACGACAAAATGTCCCATCACTTGAGGCCTCCGCTGGAAATTTAGTTCACAATACATAATTTTTATAGAAAACATTTCGAGTAGGAAAACCGTGACATCTTTATCCAATGGCTTGAAGAATGTTTAAAGTTAATTTCTAAGCCACATGCTCTTGGTATCTAATCGATATTTTCCATGATATAACCAACACACCTGTGATGACCGCTAATCACCAAACACACCTGTGATGACCGCTAATAACCAAACACACCTGTGATGACCACTAATGACCAACACACCTGTGATGACCGCTAATGATTAACACACCTTTGATGACCGCTAATGACCAACACACCTGTGATGACCGGTAATGACCAACTAACCAGTGATGACCCCTATCGACCAACACACCTGAGATGACCGCTAATGACCAACACACCTGTGATGACCGCTAATGAACATATCAATTTAATTGAAAAGTTTTTTTACATAATACCAAGGTTGAGAACATATCGACAGGAGCTCTATTTTTTACACTTTTTCTTCTTCTTTTATGAGTATGATGTTAGACCAATGATGTTAGACCAATTGTTATGATGTTATGATATCAGATAAATTAATAACTCTTTTCCAAGGAGTGATCAATTCGGTCAGGATTTATGACATGTCAATATTTGAGACTGATTGAGGAACAAAAAAACGGATCAGAATATTTCAGGATTTCTACATTAATATTTTTTAACCTAGATCATTTTTGTTTGTCTATGCCAAAGAATAAGATTATTATTAGCCGCTCTCAGAATCAGTGTCGCTCTTCCGACTTTCAATCATATCCAAACATCCGCCAATCAGGACTGCTGATGAAGACATCCTGGCCGCATGCCAAGTTTTCAAAATGTTCAATCACCGAAGAGAGTAGGAGAATAAACAACCGGATAAAAACAGCTGTTTCGAGAAGCAATTTTGGATAGCGATCTGTTGACACGTGTTTTGTAATGCCTTTTTGCAAACAAAAGAGTGATTTATTTTAAGTTTATTGAGTAGCTTGAAGAGGGGAATCGATTTTATTCTGTTGAGTTGTCGGTCATCCAGAGTTGTCGGAGGCGTTGGATGCAGGTACAAATCACTGTA
>SDVV010024642.1:0-12552 GCA_016164225.1 Gammarus roeselii
GAAACCTCGAACGGAATATATACGACATATGGTTAATGGTGCCTTAAACTGCCGCGTAGAGATGAATATCGCTATTAGGCGGGAATCACGAGTGGAGTGCGGCTCGAGCTAAGGTCTTGTATGACATTGACGGATAGAGGTGAATCGCTATCTTAGCGAGCTAGTGGTATCGATTCCAATTGACTGCTACGGTAAGCGCATAAAGGAAGAAAGTGCATCCACGTCTTCAGGTTTTATTTTGTAAATGTTCCTATATTTTACCATGTAAATATTCCTAAGATGGTATCCCCTGCAACCGTTTCTTATACGATGACAATAGATTGATGCAAATGTTCCTGACATGATGATGTAAATGTTCCTATGTAACCATGCTACTATGTAACTACGTAATAAATAAATAAATATGAACTTGAACATGTATGTTTCATTGTCTACAGTCATACGGATTGAAAATGCGTGAACGTAGAATGCGAGCGCCTTCTATTTGTATCATAAATAACGATGTCTCCTGACGTAACTCTGGAAATATACACGTACATACAATGGCAAATAATATAGCTTTTGCTCTATAATAACAAAGATCCTACATAATACTGCATTCACTTATAAAGAACCTGTTTTCAAACCTAAGTATGCTAACCACCGAGCAATGAAAGCAAGTAGAAATAACAGCTGTGCCTGCGACACTAAATGATATCCTAAATATGTTAATGTTCGAGCAATAAATACCCATTGAAATAACAGCGGTGTCTGCGACACTAAATAATACGATATAGAAGTATAATACTAAAAATAATATGGACTACACATACAGTCAACCTCCTATGTGCCAGGCTAACATTTCTTGCGGATATACCAACGCAATAAACTCTAACGTTAATTCATACAATAATACTCACTCATTACAATACCTATTTACAAATCCTATCACAACGCTATAAGTGTCACTAAAAAACTTCAAATAAGTTATTGGTCGAGTGAAGACTAGCAATAAATGCGACACTAAATATTAAGATTGATAAATAATTATACTATTAAAAAATAATTAAATCCTACACGTAATCATAAACAATCAACAACAAACACCAGGGCGTTTTCGGTGAGGGCGTTTTCGTACCCCATACCTCAACGGCTGTTTCGCGCCGCCTATCTACAGGGCTGTTTCGCGCTGCCTATCTCCAGGGCTGTTTCGCGCCGCCTATCTTCAGGGCTGTTTCGCGCCGAGATATACTACTGGTAACACTTGACCCTTTGACGGGCAGAGAGTTTCTCAGAGGTGCATGAAATCCTATGGCGTCGGTCAATAAAATTTCTTATCGGTTATTTGCCCGCTAAAAGGTAGATTAATTTGCAACGAAGTTTTTAGATAACTATATTTCTATTTGCTTACCCGATAGCGTGTAAAGTCCTCAGGCAGTCTTCCTGGGCTAGGGTGCATGTTAGCGTCAGCAAATAACATCTTCCACACGTAGCCGTTCATCTCCCGAACCACGTACGAGTAGAGGCTTTCGAACAGACTCTCCTCAAGAAGACCTGGGGAAATGGGCGTGGAGGATGGATCAAGCATCTATAAATTGAGACAGAGACAAGTCACTTATACAACGTTACCTCAAAGTCTCAATAATGGTCAATCATGCTAATTTATACCAGCGGACATTGCATATATTTGTAAGCAGGTGTAAGCGCCGAAAAAAAAATTGAGAACAATATCCTCAGTGAGTGGCTCACAGTAAGATTAACCATCATTATTTTTCTCATGTATAATACGGTAGCATTACAAATATTTCTTCGATTCTTGAGGCATTCGTATCTTCCCAATAGGCGATTAAACAGTAGGGAGAACGTTTTCTTTCTTTCAAACTACCGTATGAGTAAGTTTTGTCGCAACTATTTCTTACCAAACTGCCAACCGATGTGACATCGTTGACTTTACATCATTCTATATCAAACTGGGTGTGCTTACCACTTTTTCTTCTTATCCCTTTACCCCAGCCGTCACTAACCGGCACAGTACAGGTGGAAGGCGTCTCCCCAGCCGTCACTAACCGGCGCAGTACAGGTGGAAGGCGTCTCCCAGCCGTCACTAACCGGCGCAGTACAGGTGGAAGGCGTCTCCCTAGCCGTCACTAATCTACACAGTACAGGTGGAAGGCGTCTCCCTAGCCGTCACTAACCGGCGCAGTACAGGTGGGAGGCGTCTCCCTAGCCGTCACTAACCGGCGCAGTACAGGTGGAAGGCGTCTCTGTAGCCGTCACTAACCTGCGCAGTACAGGTGGAAGGCGTCTCCCTAGCCGTCACTAACCGGCGCAGTACAGGTGGAAGGCGTCTCCCTAGCCGTCACTAACCGGTGCAGTACAGGTGGAAGGCGTCTCTCCAGCCGTCACTAGCCTGCGCAGTATAGGTGGAAGGCGTCTCCCAGTCGCCAATAACCTGCGCAGTACAGGTGGAAGGCGTCTCCCCAGCCGTCACTAACCTGCGCAGTACAGGTGGAAGGCGTCTCCCCAGGCGTCACTAACCTGCGCAGTACAGGTGGAAGGCGTCTCCCAGTATCTGCGCCCGGCTTATGGGAGGTATCACATCATGGTTTCGGTGCAGTTGCTGAGCCAACAGACGCCAGTTCTCAGGGTCGTAGTTGACGCGGTAGTATCCAGTCCAGCGCACGTTCGCGATCATCCAGGAGGTGGGGGGAGGAGCTAAGGAGGCGGCTACGGCATCCGAAATGGGAGGTAGCCAGAATAGTGGGGAGGCCTCAGAGAAGTCTGGGTTGGTTTCAGTAGTCAAACTGATGGGGACCCAAAAGAGAGCCTTCGAGTGCACTTGGTTCCGTAAATTGTAGTGAAATGGTCTCTGCAAGTTGAGCGAAAAGTCGAAACGAACTAAGAAAACACAAATTTTCACCTGTGGTATGTTGAGCCACTGCAACCTCTTAGCGTTTTTTTTTATTTAAGTCAAGATCGTTGCGGGCTTGCAAATTACTGCATATCAAAATTCATCAAAGCATCAGTAACAGTAACTAGTTATTCCATTTAAATGCGAACAAACTTCCGTTCGTGGATCAGAAACATTAATAATCCATCAGGACTCTGCAATTCAGAAATATATTTGTTATCTCGTGTGCATATTCTCCATCTACTGAAAGTTATCTCGTCTATGGATGAATAAACACAACTTTGGTGACAAACCTACTTGGAAAACTCTCATGGACCCGTTGCTGTTTCTCTGAAATGTGACCAAGGGGTAACCTTCGTTGTTGAACCACGTGTCCATTGCAACTGACAAGTTCACATGCTCTGGGAGTGTTCCCTCCAAGTGGGCGACCCGATTCAAGGTCTTGATCAAGTCGTCGTTTGTGGCCACCGTATACTCCCTGAATGACAAGGGAAAATCAGACCATTGAGATGGTTCATAGAAGATTGGTCATTAGTTTCAATTTTTGATTGTTTATATGAAAATGTACAAATAAGTAGGCATGAATACATTGTACTGGAAATGAACATACGAGAGTTGATAATTGTGTAAACGTTGTCATGGATTGTTGGTCGACCAGAAAATGCTCTTCATAACGATTGAATGTTGTACATGCGCATCATCATCGAAAGGCTAAAATTTACTTCTCTTTGAGGAAGGCGGAGATCCCTCTCTTGAATGTGTCTTCCGTCAATGCACCGCACAGCATACGCACGAGCGACGCGCCTGAGAGCGCAAGAGAAGTATCGATCAGCAAATGTGTTTAATATGCTGAAACAGTTCAAGTTGGGTGATAGTGTTGCTCACACTTGTATTATATTAGGAGACTAAGGCGCCGACAGTGTAAAGACCAACCACTAAAACCTGTCCTGGTGAACCACCCTTCGACAATTTGGAGCGAGATTGCAGGATGAGTCGCCAGAAGAGGCCTGTTCAGTGTTTGGGTTGAAAGGCTTGCGAGTTTGTGTGACGAGTACCTGAATATACACTGAGAAAATTTATTTGGTATGTTCCCACAGTACTTGAAATTCAGGTTAAAAGTATCCATATGATCGTTGCAACAGCTGCAAACCGCCATCCGATTACTCGAACCTATTCATTAACAAATTGTATGAATTAATCATATCTAGAAACAGCATTGGAGCGGATTTTTTTTGGATATTCCAAGCTCTAATATATAATATTTTCATAACAAAAACGCATAATTACAGGTCTGACATACTAATATCTTATTTAGCAGACCACCTGCTAATGACATCCTGCAGACCACCTGACCACCTGCATAACTACAACTCTAACATACTAATATCTTATATAGCAGACCACCTGCTAATGTTTGCGATTCAAAATAATATTATTGTAAATGAAACAGTTGTTGCAATAGGTAATCTTTAGAGTAACTTTTACCAATTTAATTTCACTGTCATCATCTATGCAAATAGTCTTTGAAAGTGCTTCTAAGCAAATAACTTCAATCGTAGATGTCTCTTCTAAAGGCCCAACTAAACCCTGAATTACCTTTCATGGAAAATGGAAAATGTGAAAACTAAATGATTGTTTATCTTTGTACGTGGAAACCTAGATCTGACAAGTTGCTTAAGTCCAATTGAGAAACCCTGTTACAGGCTTCATTTGATCTTCTAAACGAAAATAGATTTGTCGATAGCAAAGAAAAAACGAATGTGGAAGGAGATCAATTACATAATTAGACCACACAACAAAAAATACAATTGATAAAAAACGTATAATTGACACAAACAAATATTCTGAAGATGTAGATAGAGTAAATATACTCGTTGATAATTTTGTGCAGGTAAGAAGGAATGTTACCGACAATGCAGAAGATAATTTTAAGTATCTAACAAACAACAACTTTTTTTACGCTTTCCTGCTCAAGATATCTGACAATAATAATTGCTGTCGCGTGAGTATCTAGAAACTAGCTAATATATTAGCTCCCCTCCTAGCTATTCGCCCCAAGGATATTCGCCCCACTCTTTAAACATTGATGGAGTGACACCTATTTATAAAGGCGGCCTTAAACTGATACCGCAATTTATCGATCAATCTCTCTTCTTCGCTCACTTCTCAATGTATTGGAAAAACTAGTTCATTAACAACGATTGAGATCCAGTAAAACTACAACTCAAGCAAAAATATTCAACTGGAAGCACGCACCTCTATGCTAAAATTGAACCAATCAACTGAGAATCCGTCTAGCTCTCGATTTTCGCGAGGTCTTTGACTGTGCAGACCATTTTATCTTATTATCTAAAATCAGGAAAAGCGGAATACGAGAAACCACAATTGATCGTTTCACTCTATTATGCTAAATATTAGCCAAGGTGTTCCTCAGGGCTTCTTCTTCGGTCTCCTTCTTCTCTGTGACGTCATTGTATGCTCATTTTAATTTTCAAATATACATGCCTTGCTGATGATAGTACCTTATTCACTTGTATCTCTTCAAACATTATAAACAAATGAGATAGCAGAGTTAACAATGAAATTGAACATGCAAATATGTAGCTTGCCGCAAAATGAATCGCTATTAATGAGAAATAAGCGAAATGCATATTTTTCTCCTATGGATGCAAAACTAATTTACCACTCATAAAAAAATGGAAACGAAAAAATTCAGGAAATAGACAACCCTAGATACTTTTGTGTAGATTTTGATAAAAATCGAACATTCAAAAACCACATCGGCTGCGTATCATCTAAGTTGTCAAATCTGTAGGCGTCCTATGTTAATGAACTCAATTACTCCCTCAAGCCGTCCTTAAAATTCTTCATTGTGCATAATAATACTTCTTGCAGTAATATTTTTCAATGCAAACACGGCTACTAGAGTTGGTAATGGTGTTCAATTAAATTATCTTACTAATCATCATTTTGAAGCCACGATTTTTTTTAAACTGGAAGATCTTTCCCATTTTCCAATACTCATAGAAAACATCTTACAGAAGCCAAGATCCAAATCTATTTAAATCGAATAGATAATTCTTAGAAGCTCAAAATAATAACACATATAAATACTGATAACCTTGTACAACCTTGCTGCTATGCATCGAACACTAAATTAAAAATCCATTTTAACTGTTAGAATTACCCTCTGTTGACCGTTTTGATGTCTCTCTCATTAGTTTCCAAGTCACGAACAAAATCATTATACTTATCACGGTACTAGCCCCAAAAGGTTATATTAATGTTCGATAGTTTTCACTCAGTTTGTCGACCATATTCGAATTTTACCCGCGTTCCATTAAATTGATGTTACTTTTTTAATTCATGATAAGTCTTTTGTCCATTAGTGTCGGGTATCGTTCTGTTTCATTGTATTCATGCAGTGTATAGGATTATTCACCGAAAATCTCCTTCATTTAGGTCTTTTCGGTCAAGAAAAACCTTGATTAGTTAGTTAAGAGCTAGATTTAAGCTACCTTCAAATTTGTAGCTTAAAATCTCATAACGTTAATTGAAGTCCTAATATGCAAACTGTACAATATTTTTGTAATAAATTGTTTCACCTCTTTCAAGATCGGGGACATACGAGAGCAGTCATCATTAATTCAACCTTACCATAGTGGAAGAAAACCAGGTCGGGGACATTCGAGAGCAGTCATCATTAATTCAACCTTACCATAGTGGAAGAAAACCAGGTCGGGGACAATCGAAAGCAGTCATCATTAATCCAACCTGACCATAGTGAAAGGAAACAAGGTCGGGGACAATCGAGAGCAGTCATCACTCATGCAACCCTACCACAGTGGAAGAAAACAAGGTCCTAAAACGAAGAAGGGGAAGGCAATCTCATTTCTTGATCGGCCGTAAATTGTGATAAAATGTGCGACTTGTGCAGCTCTTGCGTGAAGATAACACAGTTACAATACGGCTGCCACTTGTGAAATGTTTGCTTACTGAATAGGTAATAGATATTTATCAAATCCAATTCAGATAGCTAATCGTTTTGAAAACCCCCAAGTGTGCATTTCTACGAAATCCTAGTCTTGCTGTACTGTGACAGCATTATTTGAATGAACAGAACTGTATCTTGCGTGCAAACCTTTATTGTATGATATGTCGTCAAACACCAAGAGCGTCTGGTTGTGCAGCACAGGGTTTACGACGGATCGGGTGTAAGGAGGAACGTCGGTTGTCAGGGCGATCCACTGCTCGTGGGTCACGAAGGCGTCTTCCGTGTAGGACTTTGTCAGTACCTGTTCTGGAAAGGCAATGTTGTAAGCCCGTCGATACTAGCAGGCTTTTGATTTATTTTCCATGCTGAAATATACATTCCTAGAAATAAAACTTAAAATTTATACATAGAACTTATATTTTTTTCCAACGTATCTACAGATGAGGCATCTGTTATCTCGGCCATCATGCTGTTCCCAGCCATTGATGTTTGTAAAAATGAGAAACAGAAATCATAGAAACCCTGTTACTATGTCGAAACACTACGCTGTGTTTCGACAACATCAATTCTCTAGACCCTGCTAAGCACATGAATTGTCTCATTTGCCCAACCCATCCTTGTCTAGGATTGATTATATTAATTATTTGACTGCGTGCCCAGAGAGATGAGGTAGTTAGTGAACCCCGAAATTTATGAGCCCTTCTCAAGAACCTGCCGAACTCTATCAGTTGTCTCATCATCCCAATCAAAGATATAAACTTTGGTCCAATTTGTTAGTCCCACGTCCATGGTTCACCGTACCGACTTGGTGCCCAGATAGGCGAAGTAGGTAGCGAACCCCTCGCTGAGCCACACTTGGTCCCACCAGGCCGGGGTCACCAAGTTGCCGAACCACATATGAGCCAGCTCGTGGGCAGCTATCTTGCTCGTCATTGTTAGATTCGCCAGCGAGGAGGAGGGGGAGCGAAACACCGTGTGCTCACTGCAATGAGAATTAAGGGGCAATAGGTTGCCGATGAAATATCCTCTTTTTAAAGACCACACATTAAAAGTCAAGTGACTACAGTGGGTAACAGTTTCTTTCTGAAATCACAACAAGGAATTTAACGTGTTTTATATTGAAATCTATATTTGCGATCATGAAATTGGTGCAATCATGCATGATGCATGTAAAAAATAAATTGTGAAGGATTTCTGTGGCAAGAACTTTTTAGGCCTCCAACATCCTCTACTGTCAAATGACCAGGAAGTTGCACCCACTGTCATCATTTATGATACCCTTTCTTTCATTCAACGAAAATTAAGCTCCATCTCACGTTGACTTGTTTGATGCAATTGATGTATCTTCTAAGCCCTTACTGCATAGAGATCAATCCCATATTTTCCATGGCCCGAGGGTAAGCTGAAGGCAACGCCAAGACATCCAACTTGGCGAGTGGGTAAGACACTCCGAGATATTCCTGGAAGAAGAAGAGCAGCATCGGCACGACTTCCAAGACGTACGAGGCAAACTTCAGATGTGAGGGGCGGGTCCACACTGGAGAGAGGTAAGTTAAAACTGGATAACACGACGGAACCTCTTGCTGAATTTCTATTCAAGGAAATGTTTCTCATTGAAGTACTTCAAACGGGAAAAATGTAGGAGACACACTGTCAGGGTTACGAGTATTGTAGATCCACGGTATATATTTATTTGGAAAATAGTCCAGAATTCAGAGGCTGGTATAACATGTTTACCATGGGTAAATCAACATAACACAAACGCCCGAAAAACAGGGAGGACATGAACAGACGAACTTAGTAACTGTCATGAATACTTCAGTACAGTAATTAATGCTGAGAATCGCAACGTTAATTGCTAATTTATGTGTCTTTACGAATAAAAACTGCAATTGCTGAGGTATTTATTACGATTTAATTTAACCAGCTTTCCCTACCTGAAATTGTGATGCCGAGTCCGGATACACTGAGGTAGTCGAAGTCAACAACGGCGAGCGCCAGGATGTAGGTCGAAATAGGCGGGGTGGTCTCGAACTCGTCCCACACCCAGTCTGGAGAGCAGGGCCTGGTAGAAACAGGGTCAACAGGTAACAATTCACTTATATATAGTGTCAGGTTTGTTGAAAATGTGGGTAGATTTTTTATTATTTTTGTAATTGTCAATAAAAAATAAATTGACGATATGTGAGAAGAAGAAACTTTCAAAACTTAATAAAGCCTCAAACCATAGAAGATTATACTTGCTTTAAAATTCTCTGGGGACTTGAGACAGCCACCCTCGAAAATTTTCAATTCAATACTGGAAAATGACATTAGACTGCGTACGAAGATTAAACCTGAGCCTGATGTTTCTCATACCACTACACCGGGATTCATAATTGGATGCAGTGCGATTTTGAAGTAAACTTAATTCGCATCCTAATTGAGTTACTAATTTGCCAGAAAAATTAACCTGAATAAAGCACTTGGAAATCGTTGAAGAAATCTTCGTTAGTGAGCAGAGTTCTTTGCTATAATTTATCCTTTATGCCATGCAAAAACATTCCCTTAGATCAAAAATAGCCAACATTTATGAAAGGGTTTTCATTTCGGGAATTTCTGTAAATAAATCCTTATGAGCCACATTGACAATATTGTCCATCTCATTACAATCGAGAACTGCACATATTGTCATTATATGGAGAGTGGATTTTTTTACCAGCCTTGTCGGACAACGCCATCTGCTTAGTATGCTTTGGCCACAGGGCCCATATGCCCCATGATCCTATACACCTAGTTAGTAAGATCGTTTTTGGTTGCATGTAAGACACAACTTTTTGTGGATCGTCTGAGAAACTTGGTCTTCGTGAATTTTAATTGTTGTATCGAAATACTTGCTTGTTGCCAATCATTAAATAGGTAATTAGTAGGATGATGCCACATGGCATGATATGTTTGCCTAATAACAATACACCCAATAAAGTTAAAGGAATACTTGCATTGACTTTTGAAATTCTAACCTTAGACTATCGCATTAACTGAATATTTTATGTACTGCAAATCATTTGGAGTGCAAAATTCAATTTCAATTGGAGAAAACTATTGACACTCGCACCAACTTAATCTGAATTTTCCCCCAAGTTTACTTCAGTTGAAATTTTTCTCGTTATCGTTACGTTGCCATGGATAATTTTATTCTGCCTTAGCTAATGGAAGAAGTTGAAAAAATAAATCCATAAGAATATGTGTAAATAACTATGTACTAAATGTAGAGGTGAATATTTGTGCAAAAATCATCATAGAAAAATATAGTAGTTCAAAAATATAATACATGTAATGACTCGGCAAATAAAGGAAGGCCAGGCGCAAATCGTTCTTAAGCAATAATTCCTGACTCAGGTCAGGCGCGCAATATAAAAGGGGGAACCGTCGAGTTATCCATATGAATAACGAGCAGGAGGCTATTACTGGTGAGGTTAATCTGACGTACGTGCAGACATAAAAACAATCCATGTGTGCTTGAGTCTCCTCTGATTCCGCGTACGAAATAAAGATCAGAATATCTAAATGTCGAGGATAACTCGTTAGAAGTGAACCGGACATTATGAAATTCAAACGCCGCTAACCCAATTTACCTGAGCCAAATAAAACACACCGCACCACAAAACTCCAACAAACGCTCATATGCCAACTAAACACAATACATCGATGGCTCAATTGGAATGATTGCGCCTCGATCAAACGTGAAATGCATTTGGTGTACGAGTTGTGGATGTATAAACGATCGGTGCGACATGAATACAACGACTCACAAAATCAAGTAGTGATGCCTCCAAACTCGTCTCTTAACCCAGTTTTCGTTTCCAGGCCCAGCGCAACATCTTTTGTGCAGGTAGAAAACGACACAATAGAAGGTGAACTCCACCAGGACCCAGGACTCCCCGGTCAACTAGAAGATTGACAGCAAGGACGTTGGCACAGAACCCTGCGATCAACGAAAAGACACATCGAAGACGATGCCGTCTCAAAAAGAATGGGAGGTGTTATAACACTCCGCTTTTACGCTTCATTTATTCCTTAGACCATATGTTTTTTTTCCACTGCTGCTGTAGTCTGTAACGCTTGAGTTTTTCACGGCGTCAGCAGTTAGGTAGGGCTATCAACCATTGAAAACGCTTCTTTAGCGAACAGATGAGTGACCCTGATAGGGTTACGCGCACAAAAAGAGTTGTCAAGTGTGGGCCATTTTTGCTTGTCTTGTGCAGCGAGATCAGCAGTTTTGTGCCTGGTATAAAATAGCAAGCGGGTCATGTTGTTATTCTCGATGACGAAATCTTTGCCTCCAGCGCCTTGTATATTTTACCTATTTGAGGCAGAGTCTGCGACTCTACATAATCGGTAGCGTAGGCCAATAACGGCCGAAGAATTGTGATGACACGCCCCTTAGAGTTTAGTAAACTGTAGGGCCATTCCCTCATTGCAGAGTTCATGCCTCTACTTTAGCTCAGGGCTCGCCTCCCTTTGGGAGACTTCAGGTCTTTCGGCAGTGTGAAAATTGGAACAGTAGGGAACACATTTTGTTCACAACGCACTGTCACTTTTTGTCTTTTACTCGCTCACAATTATATGCCTCCGAGTTCGTGCAATATTCAATCTCATTTCATTATCTTAACAGCTTCATAATATTAATTATACTCCTTTACCACGCTTTACTGCTGGCCCGTTAATGTGTTCAGGTTTTATTATTCAAAATAATATGAAAACCATATCGTGTATCAATTTAAACCTTTCGTCACCTTCAAGTCCTAATTAACGACTATTAACTATAAAAGTTTATAACAATTGTCTTTTTAAACATCTAAGATTGATCAAACGAGAAAGTGAATGGCATGCACTAATCAATAATGGCAGTCATTGGCTGCCCTTGAAACACTCTTCCCGAAGTACCAACATAGGAGTCGTAGTCTTGAGGGGCGTGTTTGCCAGTGCGGTACTGTTGGTATGGCGGGCCACACGGACTGAAAAGCGTGCCTTGTAGCGAGGCTCGTCCAGGCAGGGGAACACGCGACGGGCGAACACCGTCTGGAACTGCGTCAGGGCAAGCCATCTGCGGTAGAGGGAACTGCGTCAGCCAAACCATCTGCATTAGAGGGATCTACCTCAAGACGAGCTATCTGTGGTCTAGGGATCTGCGTCAGGGTGAGCCATCTGCGGTAGAAGGAACTGCTTCACGGCGAGCCATCTGTGGCAGAGAAAATTGTGTCAAGGCGAGCCATCTGCGGCAGAGGTAACCTGTAGTAGCCAGCAATAATATAGTTTGTATTATTGTTTGACGAAAGCCAACTGTAGGAATGGAATCCACATTACGGTGATCATAAACGGATGCAAAACTACATCATAGTTAACTATCTGCGAAACGGGGAACTGCAATAAGGCGAACTATCTGAGACAGAGCGAACTACACCAGGGGGTGTCATCTTCGGCCAAGGGAACCGCGTTATGGAGGTACCGTACCTTTCTCTCGTGCCAGCATCTGACGAGATGCCGGCCAACTGTGGGCAATGTTCTTCAGGGCCCGTCAAATTTATCCCATCACGATAGTTCAGTATCCACTCATATCACTCGAACCTATGCACTGACACCTCTGTCAGTTTTTTCACTGTTAGCCCATTCTTTTGATATATATGTA